>PVKE010030729.1:0-19455 GCA_004027555.1 Craseonycteris thonglongyai
AGAGAGAGAGAGAGAGAGAGAGAGAGAGAGAGAGAGAGAGAGAGAGAGAGAGAAGGGAGAGTGCCCAGAGCAGTCTTCACTGTTGCACATCATCGGTTTTTGACATAGTTTTGTTCCACACAAGTGGACAAAGACTGTGTGGGGTGGAAACTGGGCCAGAGGCCTATTGAATGGGAGGCATGCCCCCACAAGCCAAGGGTCAAACCAGGGGCCTCTCACACATAGGAAGCTCACCCCAACAAGAACCAAACTTCCCATGAGGGCCTCCCACATGGGAAGCATACCCCAGTTCAGCATATGAGTCTGCATGGGCCAGGGCATGACTCCATCCTCAGATCCCAAGACTACAAAGTGAGAGCCTAACCCACTGAGCCACTCTGGCTTCCCTTTCGTAGAGATTTATGGGGATCATGTCTCTCAAGAAAAGAGCAGGCAGGCAGAAAGAGTAGAAGGATCTCATGACCCCTTCCATAGGACCCATCTTCCACCTAAGCCTCATTATACCATCATTATAATATCATACATATGCCCAGAAGTTCATTAATATCATTATATCAGACTGAGTTCTGGGAAGAAATATGCACAGTTGGAAAAGGTGATATAATAGTCCACCGTCAAACAAAACTGTCAATCAAAAGGCCCCATGCCCAGAAGGGTGTAACCCCTTCCAGAAAAAAGGAATAAAACTACCCAAACCCCAATAATGAGTGCCTTTTGAGCCATCTCTTCTTGCTCAGGCCCACTTCCATCTCTTGGAAGTATACTTTTGCAGCTTCTTATTTTCAATAAACTTCTTTCACCTTTGTGCTTTGGTGTCTTGCTCAGTTCTTTGGTTGGGATGCCAAGAACCTGGACACAGTGCTGAGGAGGGCCCTAGTCTCTGGGAACAATAGGAACACCTAAAATACAAGAGATTTTTAGATATCTTTCACTTCTCTGTCAAAGGTCAAACCATGTGCTGTTGTTTAAATTTTTTCTAAACCCTAGGATGATCCTCAAAAGTTTCTGTAAATAGATTACCTCTTAAGATTAATGATTTCACAACAAAAGAAATAAAATGGGAAGTCACCAATATGATTAAATTTATTACCATATCTGAACACTTTGAAAGAAATTTGAAATAAGATTGTAAAATTTTTTGCCAAGTTAGAGTCCTTACAAATGCTCCCATATGTACCCCCAGGAAAGCCCTGCTTGTTAGACCCTCTCTTAGAGTTAAGAAAACTAAGAAAGTTCTGGTAAACAACTATTAATATATTATTCTCTTGACCCTCTTAGTGAGACAGGCAAATGTATCATCTGTTGGATCTCAGGTGAAAAATGCAGCAGGCTGATATATCGGCTCATACTTAGACCATAGTTAAAAGCACTATAACTTACTATATTTTTTTCTTGTATGATGCATGACTGAAATAATTACATTTCTTTTTCAGATGATGTAAAAGAATCACATTATTATTAACTAATTCAATTTATATAAAACTAAAAAAAAAACCATATAGATATCTAAAACAATAACTTCATAACATTTTCTTTCCTAAGGTGATATCTTTTTTTAAATTACCCTTTGCACTTCTCACTAGTACCACTGGCAGAAGGTAGCACTAAGAGGGTTAAACAGCCAAGGAGAAACTAAAATTACAATTATTAGATTGGTGCAAACATACTTGCAGTTTTTGTGTTATTGAAATTTGCTGTTTGACACTGGAATATATTCTTAAATAAATGTGGTATGTTATATGTCATTTCAATATGCACCTCTCATTTTATGTTTTATACTAATGACATTACTTGCTGTTTATTTCATATTTATTTTAGACTATAAAAATGAAGTTAGACAAAAAGCAACTTCAAGCAATTTTTTTACTCAAGTTCAAAATGGGTTGTAAAGCAGCAGAGACAACACCCAACATCAACAGCACATTTGACCAAGCAGCTGCTAACAGACGTACATTGCAGTGGTGGTTCAAGAAGTTTTACAAATGAGATGAGAGCCTTGATGATGGAGGAGATTAGTGGCTGGCCATCAGAAATTGACAATGACCAATTGAGAGCAATCATTGAAGCTGATCCTCTTAGTGTTGCAGGAAGTGACACCTGACAGAGGATATCAGATGCTCAGATAACTTTTTAGATAGAGGAAGGAGATTTTCTTAGGGAGCATTCAGGGCGAGAAACACCTAAACATTTGCTCCCTGCAGTTAAATTCCTCATAGTTTATATACCACTCTAGTGTCCCTGTGATTTCTTTGTCTAGGGGCCTACAAGCCTTCCTGACTCAAGGTGGGGGAGGGGAAATCTCAGTGGGAATGTATGAGTTTCCAGATAAATCTTGTTAGAGGTTTCCTGATAAATCTTATTACTTTTAGTCACAGATTCATAGGGTATAGTTAATCTGTCATCAGTGTGAGAGTCTCCAGGTGAGCCCTTTCCTCTGCTATATTAAAATTCTTCCCCTCTCATTCCACCCTTTGAGACTGTAGCATTTTCTTTTTTTATGCTGGAGTCTCACATTTTTTTTCTGAATCCTGGGGGATTTTTTTGATAATGGCGGGTAAAGTACACATGGGCTGCATTTCATTGCTGAATTGTGGTTTCTATCATGCTCTTTAAGTTGCTTATTAGCAGAGGTAACAGGCATGGACCTACCAGGCAGATTCCTAGGAGTAGTAAAACTGCACCTATTAAGGTTTTAAACCCACCAAAGGTTGAAAACTATCCCCCCCCCCCCCAAAGGCTATTGTGGTTCCATCTGTGCCAAACTTGCACGGGCACATGTGCCAGTTTTGCCATCATTTTGACTAGGTCCTCAACTGCCGAGCCCTGGTCATCTGTGTGTAGGCAACAGTTGGTGAGAGTGAATTTCACATATACTTTTTTTGCTGCTAATTTCCTTCTTTCCCCAGAGTTCGACTATAAGAAGCCCCACAATGAGGTTCCTCAGGCTTCAGCTGTACGTGGACCAGCCAGCTTCCGGTTTGTGGCTGGAGCAGGGCATGTTGTCTTTTTCAGGGTCAACTTACAAGGGTTGGCAGGGTCCATTTGTGCTGTTCATGGGGGGATGGGGTTCTGCAGGAGCTGCCAGTTTAAGCCGACTGTGGTGAATCCAGGCAGGTATTCCTTCCACTTTCGCAGCTGTTGGAGTGGTCAGGATCACAGAGTAGAGTCCTTTCCATTTGGGATGAAGGGGAGCTGGAGTCCAATCTTTTACCCACACCTGATTACCTTGGGAAAAAGGATGAACAGAAGCAAATAGACTGACAGGAGCCCTATCCAACACGCACTTCGATGTAGTACAGGTTACTTTGCCTAAAGCTTCTAATTGTCTGTGTAGTTCAGTCTCTCCTGGCTCTCGGGGAGTCAGTCCCTGACAAGTTACTCAAAATTGGGGGAAGCCTATTATATAATATTTCACAGGATGAGTACCGAGTACTCTTGGAGGGAGTACGCCTGATTTTAAACAGAACTGAAGGTAAAGCCTGCACCCGTTTAAGACTTGTCTCTTGACATAACTTGTTAAGCCCTAACTTTAGAGACCTATTCATGCGTTCTATCTTTCCAGAACTCTGTGGTCTGTATGCCACATGAAGCTTCCAGGTGATGCCTAGGCTTGTGCTGTTTCTTGTACTACCTCAGCCACAAAAGCGGGGCCATTGTCAGAGCCCATTCAAATTGGCAATTCAAACCTTGGAAGGACTTCTCTAAGCCGTGTCCTTGTAATTTCTCTGGCCTTTTCGGTCTGGGTGGGGTAGGCTTCTACCCATCCTGAATACATGCCCAACAGCACTAACAAATACCAGTAGCCTTGGCTTCAGGGCATCTTGGTAAAGTCTACTTATACGTCCTCAAAGGGGGCTGCCCCATAAGATTGGATTCCTGGTGGCATCGAGGGTCCTTGTTTAACATGGTTTTGGCAACAGGTTGGGCAGCGCAGGCTGACTCTTTTGGCCAAAGTTGCCAGGAGAGGAATGTAAAAACATGTTCCTAGGAGCTTTTTGGTCTTTTCCTGTCCCAAAAGGGTAGCAGTGTGCAGTTCCTGGATTACTACTGGACCCAACAAGTGGGGAACGGCAATTCTACCAGCTGGCAGCTGCATCCAGCCATCTTAATTTTTTGCTCCTTTCTTTCTCATCCACTCTTTCTCTCCTTCAGAATATCTGGGTGTAAGATCTGGGGCCCACGGGATGAGAGGGGCTAAGGTAGCCTTGTGGTAAGGCAGAGTAGAAGCCCTCGTTGCTCTGCCTCTGCTCCTGTATTTCCTTTGGCTTCTTGTGTACCTCCCTTCTGGTGCCCTGGGCAGTGGATGACTGCTATCTGCTTTGGTTTCCAGGCGGCTTCCAGCAGCTGGAGAACTCCCGGGTTCTTGAGGTCCTTACCCCTGGCTGTCAGGAGCCCTCTTTCCTTGTATATTGCCCCACAGACTTGCAGGGTAAGAAAAGCAAAGCAGAGTCAGTAAAAATGTTGGCTTTTTCCTTCACTGAGCTCTAGGGCCTGATTCAAGGCAATCAGCTCTGCCCGCTGGGCACAGGTGCCTTGGGGAAGGGGCCAGGCCTCTACCATCTGTTAAAGTCACTACTGCACACCCTGCTTGCCTTTCCCCTCATAAGTTGACAGAGCTGCTTCCATCTACAATAGCTTCCAATTGGGGTCTTCCATGGGTTGGTCTAACACAAGGGTCTCCAAACTACGGCCCGCGGGCCGCATCCAGCCCGTGAGGCCCTCTCATCTGGCTCACGGAGACCTTTTTATCTGAATAAAATAATATTAAATAAATAATTAAAAGCAACATCTATGTTTTGATTCTTTTTTATTTGGACCTCGAGTGTGTAGTCAGCCCCCAAACTGCTGTTTGATAGTTCAGCCCGCTGGCTGAAAAGTTTGTAGACCCCTGGTCTAACAGGTCTGGCCAGCTGGAGTGCATGGAGTTAAGCACTTCTAAACAATTGTGCTCCTCCCCTCCTCCAGTGGAAGCAGCCTCACTGGGTTTAAAGTGGTACACATCTCGACTGCCAGCCTAGGATTTTCAGAGAGTAAACTTGTATTTGGTGAGATGGGCATTTGAGAGCCAATGAAGTCCTTTTGCATTCATGGGAGTTACTACAGTACGAGGTACCCACACCTTCAAGTTTTGTCCCAAAGTCAATTTGTCTGTCTCTTGTACCACCATTGCTGCGGTGGCTAGGGCCCTTAGGCATGGTGGCCAGCCTTTAGCAGTTCCATCCAATTGTTTGGAGAGGTAAGCTACTGGTCTAGGCCATGACCCCAAGTCCTGGGTTAATACACCCACTGCTGTTCTGTTCCTCCCCGAGACATACAGCACGAATGGTTTTGCTGGGTTAGGAAGACCTAGTGCTGGGGCAACTTATAATTTCTTTTTGAGAGTCTGAAGGGCACAGTCCTATTCCTGCCCCCACTCCATGGGCTACTTCACCCTCGCACCCCTTTGTGACCTCATATAGGTGTTTGGAAAAGTTGGGGATCCATAAATGGCAGAATTCTACTGCACCCAGGAATTCTCTAATTAGTCTCCTTGTGGTTGGGACCAAGATATTTTGAATAACCTCTTCTGTTACATTTCTAGCCTCCTCTCTGGGGCTAGTTAGAGTTAGAACAAGCCTAGGCTTGGGCACAGCAAGACTAGCTGCCCATTGTCAGCAAAAGATACAGTAGCCCTTAATTTGCTCAGAAGGTCACGTCCTAATAAAGACATTAAACAGTCAGGCATGTACAGAAACTGATGCAGAACTTCATGGCCCCCTATTGTACATTTATGGGTAGACAGAATGCCTGTTCTGCCTGTTTTCCTGTGGTTCCTACAATGTCCACCCAATGGTTGGAAAGCAGCATTACTGGCCAAGTCACCACCAAGTGTTCAGCCCCTGTATGAATCAGGAAGTCCATCTGTTGGCCCCTTACCATTATATGGACCATAGACTCATTGGGGGGCCCTGAGTTTGGTCACCTGAGTCCAAGAGGGATTCCTCAACCATGCTGAACAGTGTGTCTTCCCTTTTGGAGGTGGCTGTCAAGCACGTCTCCCCCTTGTCCCATCTGGGATATTTATCTTTACAATGACCAGTTCTCCTGCAGATGGCACACTGATCATGCTGCAAGGGGCCCTGCCTGACTGTCCTTTTTCCTGGCCTGTCTTTTTCCCATTTCCAAATGGGGGAGGCTTACCTTTGCCCTTATATTGAAGGGCAGCTTCTATGAGCTCAGCCCTTTTCTGCATTCAGCACTCATCTTCCCTTCTGGTGGCAACCTCTCTGTTGACATAGACCCTATTGGCTACTTTTAGGAGCTGGGAGATGTTCATTCTTGCAAAGCCTTCTAATTTTTGGAGCTTTCTTTTTATATCTCCTGCACTCTGGCTGACAAAGGCCATATTAACCATTCTCTGATTTTGTGGACTTTCTGGATCAAAAAGAACATAGATCCAGATCTCACACAACATCTCATAAAAGTCACCCAGACTTTCGTCCTGCCACTTTGTTGATATTGGTGGCTTTCTGGCCTCCCTTCCAGAGACCTTGGAGTAAAGCTTCTCTGTATCTCCTGAGCCATCTCAGGCCCTCCCCTTCATTTGGTTCCCACTTAAGATCTTCCCCTGGCATCAAGTTATTGGTAAGAAACAGGCTGAAATCAGCCCAAGTCTTGGGTTTCTATTTATCTCTATAATCGAGCAGGTCCTAGAAAGTAGGTCCAGAGTGAGTGGTTGAGACAGAGTAAATAACTGTTATTAGTCATAAAATTAAGAGACTTAACTGTCATGGCAAGGATTACCCATATTTTTTCTACCATCATAGCAGTCTTCTTGGGAGCTGCTGGGCACCTCAGACCCTGTCAGTCAACCACAGGCATTTGTGGAGGAGTTGGTCCTTATTTCCTCCAGACCAGGGGACAATTCCTCTTCCAGTGCCTCTTTGTTTTGCACAAGGCCATGGTTGTTTTGGAGGAGTAGGGCACTCCTTATTCCAGAGGTCTGGACTTCTGCACCCTAAGCAGGTTCCTTTACATGATATTTGTCTTCTGAGGTTGCTGGGGTGGCCTCTGAGATGACATAGGTTTTGGCCCATCTATTATTGTGGGAAAAATCTGGCCTTGCTCTGATCTCACCTCTGGTCTCACTGTTCCCTCTTTTCTAGTTATTACTGTCTCGGTTGCTAAAGACATTGAAACAAATTTTCTGGCCTTCCTTATAATCTCAATCTTTTCATTAGGAATGCAACAAACAATAGTTAGAATAATTGTAATACCCTGCCAGGAAAATCATTTTGATGAGGTATAGAATCTTTGTTTCTTTTTTGTTTTCCTCGGGTTTAAAATCTTTCAACTTTAATAGCAGACCACCAGTCCAAAAATCCCTTACCTAATACAACATTTCAATCCTGTCCAGCCTAACCACATGTAACAATTTCTTTCAAAAACCTTCTATAACTTTCTTAGTCCCTCTTAATTTGTCTTCTTTTACTCATTCAGAAATAACCATCCTCATGACAAACTTTTTCTTTCAATTCCTTAAAAAATTTTTTTCCATGCCTTATTCTTTCTTAAAATGTACACACTTAATTACGTGCAAAATCTCCATATTAATTAGCATCCATAACCCTCAGAACCTTAGCTTTTACTGACAATTGAAAAGCAAAAGTTAGCATTTCCATTGGTAAATTTATAAACACATCTTATAACCTTTAGAGGCATAAGTTTTGTTTGGTAATATCATATATAACATTATTTCTAAAGATGTTTATAAACAACATTTTATCTTTTAAACCTTGGTGAAAACAAAAAGACTTTAAAACTTAAACCAGTCTTAGTAAATATCTTCCTAGATCACATGATCCTGAAAAGAACTGGGGTTTTTATTCATTTAAACCCATTAACTTTTTAAAGTCAATCAAACATTTTAATCAGGCAACACCTTCCGAAGGCAGAGGTACTATTACATGTATAAAGCATATACAGATATTAGATCATATGCATAACAGAAGTGTCAACAATTGCAAAAACAGGAATTCCGGGCCTGCCCTTGGCATCCCCCATTCCAACTTCCCAGCATCTGCTGTCCTTCTTTAGATCCCAAGGTTATATTTACATTCCTTAGATATGGGTGTCAGAGCCCTAGGGTTACATTTACATTTCTTAGAGATGGGTGTCTTGGTTACCTTGGCCTCCCTGATTGCCTAAGTTTTTTTTGAATTTTTAACCCCATGTCTTTGAAGTCCCAAGACATGAACTGTTTTTTCTGTATTGCCCTGGGAGGTGAAGGCACATGTATCCTTAATACCTCTGATACTTTTATTCCTCAAAGGCATATAATTACCAGAATGCTCCATCCCTAACGGGATCAAGAGCATAAGCTCTCTATGGGAGAGGGTTTGGATCCCTGCGCTCCCGCCCCAAGCAACTGGGCAAGATTCAAGGGGACTTAGACCTGGTCCTCTTTAAAGCCTACCAATTGGGGCTACAAATGCTAAGGGAAGACTGTGTGGTGGAAGAAAAGGTGGCACAGAGGAGGGGCCTCACTTATGCCCTGAGACTCCATCTGGAGGCCACTCAGACTGTAGACCCGCCAAGTGGGGAAGGAGCCTGGTGCTTGAGACAAAAGGGACAGATTTGAGGCAGGAAGGCTATCAACTCCTGTAGGTTGGAGGGCAGGGAAAAAGTAGAGACTTTCTCAAAGAATCTATAGGCCCAATACCTTAGACAAAGCAGCCTTCCTGACATGAAGATTCTCCTGGAAATTTCCCAGTGTGTTTCCTCCCTTCATCAGAGCCGCAAAAACTGACAAAGAGTGGGCACCTCCAATGGAGACCATACAGATGCCTTCCTGGCCATGTCCTTCTCTGGAACTTAGAGACATCTTAGCTAAAGTGCACCTGTATAAAGCCCAGGCCAGGTCACAATGGGGTGAGTCACTGTTTTTCTGTTTGACGTTGCCAAGGAAATGCAGGTTTAGGGCCATTCAGACCCTGTAGCCTTGCAGCCGTGGAGACACAGATATGTTACAGTCACACATATAATAATTCAGGGGTTATAAATAGTGCCTCCCCCCACCTCCCCAGGAAGGGCTTGACCTGGCAGCCTCTTAAGGAGACCTGTGAAATAGTTCCTTCCCCCCCAGGGGAAGGGCTTCCAGTGTCTCCCTGCTTTGTGAAGGTCTTCCAGTGCCCTACCCACTTTGGAAAGGTCTTTAATTTCCCTGGGAACATAGTAACTCTGTAATCCCCTGTGAATCCTTTCATAAAGTTTTTGACCATCATGGCCAGAGGAGTAGGTTTTCCCTCTGAACCTTCCATGCCTCCCATGACAGATAACAATCACGCCACATGGATGGTCGGGGAAAAGGGTTGGGGAACTCTGGAGGGGACCTCACTCACTTCTTCCATTACCAGCTGCTCCCCTCGTGGAGATACCAGGCCCTCTTGGCTTATTGCAGGCTGATATAAGCTGTCAGCATGTAATCTGCCTCTTAGCCGTATGAGGCGCCCTACAGAGCAACAGTTTGGGACTCAGCACTCACTTCAGCCCTGTGGGAAGGAGTCAGAACTGCCTTCCTGATGTCCATCTCATTCACTCAGCATTCAGTCCCTTTCACACAACCTCCCACCATATCTAACCTGTCCTGTGGAGAGTGATTAGCCGCCTGTCCTAACCTATGGAGAGTGGTCAGTTGCTCTCTGGAAGGTAATCAGACCTCCCTTCTGCCCACTGGGGCAGGGCCTCAGCTAGCTACCCTTGCCCGGTTTTTCCTTACCATGGCCCTGACATTCCCTGGTCTCCTCGTTTCTCCATTGTCTGATCATTGCTGGGACCAGCTGATGGAGTTTCCCCTTCCATCCTGTGAGGCATCCACATAGAGTAATCCCTGGTGCACCATCAGCAGGCATGTCTACAGGGCAGTTTGGGGGTCCCCCAGTAGAGTACCCAAAGTTTGCCAAATGTGGGCATCCTTCCTCCACACTTTCTAGCCAATGCACCAGAAATCTGTTGCAGAAAATGACACCAGACAGAGGATATCGGACGCTCAGACAACTCTTTAGATAGAGGAAGATTTTATTAGCCAGCGGAGCACACAGGGCTAGAAGCACCTAAGTACTCGCTCCCTGCAGTTAAATTCCTCACAGTTTATATACCATTCTAGTGTCTATGTGATTTCTTTGTCTAGGGTCCTACATGCCTTCACAACTCAAGGTGAGGAGGGAGAATCTCCGTGGAAATGGAGGAGTCTTCAGATAAATCTTGTTAGAAGTATAAATCTTGTTAGAGATTTCCTGAAAAATCCTATTACTTTTATGTTCTCTTGAGTCTCTAGGAAGCCAGTCACAGAATTATAGGGTATAGTTAATCTGTCACCAGTGTGAGAGTCTCCAAGTGGGCCCTTTCCTCTGCTATCTTAAATTTCTTCCTCTTTCATTACAACTACATGAGATATTTTCAAAGAACTCAAATTGGAATGCCGGATGGCTTGGTGGTTTGAAAATTTGCCTTGTAGCCTCAGATTCCGAGGATCGAGGCCTGGGCCATGCGAACCCATATGCTGAGCTGGGGTGTGCTTCCCACGTGGGAGGTCCCCAGTTCAGGTCCCACTCCCAGCCCAATTTCCACCCAGTGCAGCCCCACACCCACCTGTGTAGAATGAAACTATTTCAAAAACTAATGCCATACAGCTGTGAGGACTGTGCTGGGCACTCCCCCTTCTCTTTGTCTGTCTGTCTGTCTGTCTCTCTTTCTCTCTTTGTCAAAACAATAAAATAAATCTAAAATCAAAACAAAAAAAACCTCAACATCGACCAATCTATGTTCATATGGCATTTGAAGCAAATTGGAAAGGTAAAAATGCTTAATAAGTGGATGCCTCAGGAGCTCACTGAAATTTTATAAAACCGTCGTTTTGAAGTGTCATTGTGTCTTATTCTATGCAACAAACTGTTTCTTTAAACATCTTTTTTTCAATATATTTTTATTTATTTATTTATTTTGACAGAGAGAGATACAGAGACAGAGAGAGAACTGAACTGGGGGAGCTCCCAGTTCAGCATATGGGTCCACACGGGCCGGGGCCAGGATTCAATCCTCGGTCCCGGCACTGCAAAGTAAGCGCTCAACCCACTGAGCCATCCCGGCTTCCCCAACAAATTATTTCTTGATCATATTGTGACTTGCAACAAAAAGTGGACTTTAAATGACAACTGGCAACAACCAGCTCAGTGGCTGGTCTAAGAAGAAGTTCGAAAGCAACTTCCAAAGCCACAGTTACACCAAAAAAAAAAAAAGGTCATGGTCAATATTTGCTGGTCCGCTGCCAGTCCGATCCACTACAACTTTCTGAATCCCTGCAAAACCATTCCATCTGAGAAGTATGCTTAGCAAATTGATGGGAGGCACCAAACACTGCAATGCCTACAGCCGGCATTGGTCAACAGAAAGGGCCTGATTCTTCTCCATGACAACGCCCGATCTCATGTTGCACAACCAACACTTTAAAAGTTGAACAAACTGAGCTACAAAATTTTGTCTCATCCATCATATTCACCTGACCTCTCGCCAACTGATTACCATTTCTCCATGCGTCTTAACATTTTGCAGGGAAAACACTTCCACAATCAGCTGGATGCAGAAAACGCTCTCCAAGAATTCATCAAATCTTGAAGGGAATGGATTTTTATGCTACAGAAATACACAAATTTATTTCTTCTTGGCAAAAATGCGTTGATTGTAACAGTTCCTATTTTTATTAATAAAGACACGTTTGAGCCTAGCTATAATAATTTAAAATTCATGGTCCAAACCTACAATTACTTTTGCATCAATATTAGAAAAAAAAACAACTTTACCGAATTCTAGTAGATACCAGAACTACACTTTCTAGTTTAAAAACTTAAGAGTCTACAGATAGGATACTGGGAACACTGGTAGAAACCGGTGAATGCTGAGGATTCTTATTAGAGTTAGCTCTCTTAGATCTGTCTGTAGTATTCAGTAGAGAGAGAAAAATAGAATCCTTTCTACACTCTACTTGGGGATAGCTCTCGAGTCCTGTATTGTTTAATGCTGTCAGGAATATTTAATATTTTCCCTAGTTGAAAACAGATACAATATTTAAAAGGATTTTTTTTTTTTAGTTTTTCTGTCTTCTTCGCTAAACTAAAATGAAATTTTGTACCCAGCTAGAAGAAAATAAACTTCAAAAACTTCAGTGAAAAAAAATGTACTCAAACATTTTAAAGACAAACAGTTCTAAATTTAAAATCTAGAAACTTTTTGAATTCCATCATAGTTAGAACTTCTCATTTTGACATAATGAACTGAATAAAACATGTACTTGGGCAGGAGGGTCTTTCTATAATGCCATGTAAGTTGCAAACCAATTCTTTGAGGTTTTAAAAGGAACTTCTTTATCTTACAAATCTTTGCAAAACCAGAAATTAGACTCTAAAAACAATTCAAAGACCACAATTTTTTTTTAAATACCAATCTCCAACCCTCCCCTATTTTTTTTTCAAAGGTCTTGTCTGTATTGTAACAAGTATGGCCTTAGGAAACAAAAGTTCTTTTTAGAGAAACTTGCATTTTATCCTAAGCCTTTGAGATGTAAATATTCTGCCTAGTCTTTTTCAGAAACTCATGTATGACATCTCTATGAGATGCAAAATTCAGGGAAGGAAATCTTGACTAAGAAAACTGAAAGAGTAAAATATTATTTTAAATTTAAGCAAATAAAAGTATTTTTATGTTCTTCACAAATGTTAGGAGCTTTAGCATCTGAGCAGGTAAACTTAATGTATCACAGCTACCAGAAAAACAACTTATTTTATAACTAGTGAGTTTTGTATTATTGTGCAGAATTTATGGCATAAATTTTTAATATAAACTATAAGATCTGTGTCTACATTTATGAGCATCTGTATGTGCATGTTGTAGATGTATGATATTTCCTACCTCTAGAATATATTACTAAATTTAATTTGTAAAAGAATTCTATTTAATTAATCAGCTTAAAGAAAATTAAGCCCTTACATGAATTAATCATTCATAAAATTCCCAGAAATATAATAAATAATTAACAATAATGTTTGCCAAGTTTATACGATTGCTGAAGTAAAAACTTCCACACCTAAAGAGAATTTTTATTTTAAAAATTTTATTTAAGCCAAATAAAGGGTATACCTGATGCAAGATCTCAACCAATTGAGATAAAAGCTTTTGAGAATAACACTTTGCAGTTTTATTTACATATTTATAAGAAGATAATTTTTAAAAAGATTACATGAAGGTGGAAGAAAGCAAAGCGGGATAAGACTACAGCAAGATAGTTAAGATTCTGGCCACTGTGAACAGTGCTGTGATGAACATGCGGGTACAAACATCTTTAAAGATTAAGGTCTTCAGGTTTTTTGGGTAGATGCCCAGTAGAGGGATGGCTGGGTCATATGGTAATTCCATTCGTAATTTTTTTTTTTTAATTTTTTTTTATTGTTTTTGACAGAGAGAGAGGGAGTGAGAGAGATACAGAGACAGAGAGAGAACTGAACTGGGGGAACTCCCCAGTTCAGCATATGGATCCGCAGGGGCCAGGGCCGGGATTCGATCCTTGGTCCCCGGCGCTGCAAAGTGAGCGCTTAACCCACTGAGCCATCCCGGCTTCCCCCCATTCGTAATTTTTTGAGGAATCTCCATACAGCCTTCCATAGTGGTTGTACCAGTTTACATTCCCACCAGCAGTGAATGAGGGTTCCTTTTTGTCCACAGCCTCTCCAACACTTGTTATCCCTTGTCTTGTTGATTATAGCCATTCTAACAGGTGTAAGATGGTATCTCATTGTGGTTTTTATTTGCATCTCCCTAATTGCTAGTGAAGTGGAGCATTTTTTCATATATCTGTTGGCCATAGATGACTGGATAAAGAAGATATGGTACATTTACATAATTGAATACTACTCAACGATAAGAAATGATGAAATACAGTCATTTGTGGCAACATGGATGGACCTAGAGACCATCTTATTAAGTGAAATAAGTCAGAATGAAAGAATCCGGAACAATATGACCTCACTTATCGGTGGAATATAAAACTGAAAGTTACAAAGACACAGAGAACTATGGACACACCCAATAACTTGGTAATTGCCTGAGGGAAGGGGAGGAGGGGGGAGGGAGAGAGGGAGGGGAGGCGGGAGAGGGCACCAACATTATGGACACAATCTTTTGGTGTTTACCTGGAGAGGAGGGAGGGGAGGGGAGGGAGAGTTGTGTGGGGAGGGGGGAGTGGGCACCAGATATATTGTGTTGGAGGGGGACCTGATTCTGGGAGCTGGGCACATAATGTGATGCATGGGTGATGTGATGTGGAGTTGTACATTGGGAAACTGTCTGATTGTTACCAACCAATGTCACCCCATTAAATTTAACAATAAAATATAATAATATTAAAAAATAAATAAATAAATAAATAAATAAAAGAAAAAGATAGTTAAGATTCTGTGGTATGTTGGAGGTGGTCAAGATTTAAGAGAATTATCTGAAGAGAGACATTTCAAAGGTATGTTAAACTAGATGCACAGAAACAATGGGCAGTGATTGCTTTAAGCAAAGATAAATCTTCCTAAAAAACGTTATATGCCAGGAGCATGATTACCTACCATGATCTGCCTATATAGAAATTTATTATCAGATTACCCTGTGAGGTTACTTTCCATAGAACCCCCCATTTGTTATTCACAATTTCCCCTTTTGGTCATAAACCAATTCGAAGAAAACATTGATAATCAACCTTTTAGTTAAATAGTGTGATATAACAACATTGCTGTGAAGACTCATTCTGAGGAAGTCTCAGTGTTGGCATCATCTTATTGACCACCATGAATGGGCACTGCCCTAATAATGGGACTTGAGTTCTGGCTAAAATTTCCCCAAAAAGAGAAGAGCAGTACATGAAAGGCAGTCATCTTATGGTTTTTATTGAAAAAACAAACAAAAACAACAACAACAACAACAACAAAAACCCCACATATATACATAAGCCATACAAAGGTTATTAAAAGTTTTACCTCTTCTTTTAGCTTAACAATAGTGTGAGATGTCTCCTGTTGGTAAAACCAGCTCATACATTCATCTAATGTAAGTTTAGCTTAAATACACTATGATGTATAAAGGAATATAAAATCTAATAATGGGGTATGCCAGGGAGCCAGGAAAGGAATTAAGTGACCATCTTGGGTTTCTCATGGCCCTGACTATTTATTTAATTTACAACCATTTTTATCTATACAATATACTGTAGAAGTTTGTCATGACTTATTTTACAATGTTTTCTAGAAAATTTAACACAAATGATTAAGTTTTGAGGAGTTCAAGAAGCCTTTCCAGAACACGGCGAAGTAATTCTTTGCACATATTGAAATTTTAAACCTTAAAACATCAACTTGTTATTTTTCTCATTGCTTTTCTCCTGGTTTTGCCTGTCTCCCTCATTTTGGTGACTAGTCTAACTAGCCCAAGTCTTTGGTCTAGTTATTCACTTCAGTGGCTTCACAGGAAAATGTTGATAACACCGCTGGGTTACCTATGTGTGTGTATGGGGGAGGGGGTCCTTCTCCTCCTCCTCCTGCTCATGTCTGCCTTCCTACCTATTCTATAATTGTGGATAATGTAAATATTATACTACATGCCGTTTGGATAAAATGAGACAGAAGGCAAAACTAGGATCATGATAGTACACAGGATAGAAATAATTCATTTTTTTTTTAATAAGGATGTCCACAGACCTGACTACCTTCCACGTACCTGCTCTTCCCTCTTTGAAAAAAATTGGGCCTCAACTCATGTCACATGTTTACAGTATTGTGCCATCCCAATTGTCCACTATTTTAATAAGACAACATCAATACTGAGACTTACTAGGACTGAGACTTTTCAGAGGCATGAGACTTCCTAGAGTGGTTAGGCTATACTACATGACCAAAGATTGGTCATCAATACATCATTTGAATTGACTCATGACCAAAATGTGAAGTTGTGGATGAAAATAGGGGTTCTATATAAAATAACTTCACAGGTTAACTGATCATAAATTTCTAACTGGGCAGGACATGGTGAGTAGTTGTGCCCAAGCATATAACTTCTTTACTAAAAGGCTTGCCCCAAATAAGCCCGGTGCAATGTTTCTGTGCATCTAGGTTAACACACTTTTGAAATGCCTTTTTTCAGATCTCTCATTCTAATACTTGATCACCTTTTCAGGGCACCCCATTCTAATATCACTCTCAAGAGAGCACTGTAATTTAACCCCCAAGTGACCACACTCAAGAGCTTAAATATCCTATATTGGGAAAGCCGGGATGGCTCAGCGGGTTACGGTAAGTGCTCACTTTGAAGCCCCAAGGACCGAGGATCAAATCCCTGATCTGGCCCAGGTGGACCCACATGCTGAACTGGGGTGTGTTTCACGAATACAGTGAGGCCCCAGTTCAGTTCAAAAAAACAAACAAAGAAAACCCCCTAAATATCCTATAAATGATCCCTACCTTTTTTTCCACCTTTGTGTAATTTTTATGTACCATCCTTAATCTCAAATGCATAAAAGAAACTGCAAACTCTTATTCTCTGAAGCATTTATAGCAGTCTGTTGAAATCTTGCTTTTAGGTATAGCCTCTATTTAGATCAAATAAACTCATAAATTCTATAAGTTTGGATGTTCTTAAGTTGATAGTAACATCCAATAAAGTCTCTCAATGAAGTTGAAGAGAGTCTTTTATTTGATGTCTCCTCAATAGACAAAATATTCTGTTTGTAAAGCCTGGTCTTTGTAGTTTTCATCTCCCTGGAACACCCTATGTAAATGATCCAGTTGGTAATTTATCAATTTCTTTAAGCCGGTTAATACATTTTTTAGAATAATACAGAATGTCTCCTTTTAATAACGTTAATTTGTATGCCCATTTATTGAGATAAGGTGACCAATAACTATTTCATAAGTAGAAAGTCTATATTTACCAAAAAAGGTAGATCTCAGGTTGAGTAGCTTCATAAGGAGAGCTCTTGGCCTAAAGAGACTGAAATCTTTTGAAATTTTACTTAGTTATAACTCTACCCTTTCCAGTTTTACCAATCCAGAGGCTGGGGGTCATAAGCACAATGAAAATGCTTCAGAAGAGGCCAGATGTTAAAAATTGACTGCATTATTACCCGGTGAAATGAGTCTCTCAGTCAACTAAGAGGGAATTCACCAAATGGAAATTATTTTTTTACAATGAAAGGTAACTACTGTTAAGGTTGTTGCTAACCTGAAAGAGAATGTCTTAACCCAATGCGAAAATCTACATATAATAACTGATACATATTTGTTTCCTTAAGACAATGGCATTTGGATAAAATCTAGTTGCCATATATCAAATCAACCTAAAAGGCGGGGGATGTTACCCTGGGATCTATAGAATTGTGTCCCAGGGTTATAATTTGGACAGACAGAACATATACTACACACTTTATGAGCTATGATGAAAAAACATTTTTAATAATGTCGTTTACACTATAATATTATCTTTTCAGAACCCCAGTGTGTTAATTATTTTATGGACATTTTGCAGGATGGGCAGTTGAACTCCTATGGGTAAAATTGGTTTCCCATTGGTCCAAGACATATTTCTTTGTCTGGATTAAAGATTCCCCCTTTTGTTAACACATTTTTTTTTCTTTTCTTTTTATCTTTTTTTTTTTTTTTTTTTTTTTTTTTTTTTTTTTTTTTTTTTTTTTTTTTTTTTTTTTTTTTTTTTTTTTTTTTTTTTTTTTTTTTTTTTTTTTTTTTTTTTTTTTTTTTTTTTTTTTTTTTTTTTTTTTTTTTTGGTAACTGTCTTTTGAACTGTATAGAAGAGTCTTTTATTGACTTAGCATTAAGCAAAGAACATTGTCACATTTGGAAACTTTGATTGCTTAGTGCTGCTTGTTTAGCTTCAGTGTCAGCTAAATGATTACCTTTTGCTTCCATAGTGGTAGCTTTAAAATGTCCTGGAATTTTGATAATTGTGTGTTCTCTCAGTTGCTGTGTGGTATCTAATAATTTGCAACTGTTTTCCATTTTTTATAGACATTCCTGAGAAAATACAGAAGCCTCAGTTCTTCCATAACATTTTAAAATCATAAGTTATGGGGAAGCCGGGATGGCTCAGTGGGTTAAGTGCTCATTTTGCAGCGCCGGGGACCGAGGATCGAGTCCTGGCCTCGGCCCGTGCGGAACCATGTGCTGAACTGGGAGCTCCCCCAGTTCAGTTCTCTCTCTGTCTCTGTCTCTGTATCTCTCTATCTCTGTCAAAAATAAAAATAAATAAATAAAAATATTAAGATCATAAGTTAGGCCAAAGACTCAGTGACTATCAATATGAATATTGGCTATTTGATCTTGGACAATCAACAAGTTCAAATTAAATGAATTAATTCATTTTGTTGGGCATATCATATTTCAGGTATCTAAAAAACTTTTAATTACATCAACTATGGAAGTTATTGCATATCCAGGTTGGTAATGTTCTTGTTTATCTTTGAGATAAGATACATCCATAAACCCAATTATCACCATTATGAATAAATTTTTATATATATGAAGCACGAATGTGTCAGTAAGTAAAATGTAATTATGGGTGTATTCATCCTGTAAAGAAGGTAGTCAAAAAATTAATTCACAGTATCAAAAGAGACCAATTTTGACCATCTTAAGCTGTTATCACTTTTAGTTAGATGTCCCAATTTCTATAGAAAGTTGCAAGTTGAGGCTTCAGAAAAGTTGTACATAAAATTTGCCGGAGTACTGAAAGGAGGCTGACTGTTATAGGGCATGCCAGCCTCATGGGCATGCTTTCCCAACTTTATTTATTTTTTTTTAGTATCATAGTTAAATTTTTTTTTTTCATTGTTAAATTTAATGGGGTGACATTGGTTGGTAACAATTAGATAGATTCCCGATGTACAACTCCACATCACATCACCCATGCATCCCATTATGTGCCCAACTCCCAGAATCAGGTCCCCCTCCAACACAATATATCTGGTGCCCACAACCCCCTCCCCGCACAACTCTCCCTCCCCCCTCCTCCCTCCTCTCCAGGTAAACACCAAACCATTGAGTGTGTCCATAATGCTGGTGCCCTCTCCCACCTCCCCTCCCTCTCCCCCCCTTCTCCCCTTCTCTCAGGCAATCACCAAGTTATTGAGTGTGTCCATAGGTCTCTGTGTCTTTGTAATTTTCAGTTTTATATTCCATCTATAAGTGAGGTCATATTTTTCCGGATTCTTTCATTCTGACTTATTTCGCTTAATAAGATGGTCTCTAGGTCCATCCATGTTGCCACAAATGACTGTATTTCATCATTTCTTATCACTGAGTAGTATTCCATTGTGTAAATGTACCACATCTTCTTTATCCAGTCATCTATCGAAGGGCATTTTGGTTGTTTCCATGT
>PVKE010030730.1:0-19461 GCA_004027555.1 Craseonycteris thonglongyai
AAAAAAAAAAAGAATGCTGTGTAACAAACCATCCTAAAATGAAGTGTCTTAAAACATGTCATTTATTTTCATGAATTATTCCTAACAGATAAAAAGTGAAAACAATCCAGATATCCATCAACTAATGAATGGGTGAATAAAGCATGGTATACACATATAATGGAATATTATTCAGCCATAAAAATGAATGAAGCACTGATCCATGCTACAATATTCACAAATGTTGAAAATACTATGCTAAGTGAAAGAAGCCACACAAAGGCCATATGTTATATGATTCTATTTATGTGAAATAGCCCAAACAGGCAGATCCACAGAGACAGGAAGATCAGTGGTTACTTAGGACCAGGGAACAGGGGGTTGGGAATGACTTCTAATGTGTACAGATTTCTTTTGGTGGTGATGAAATGTTGTGGAATTAGAGAGTGGTGATGATCACACACTTTGTGAATATACTAAAACCCACAAAATTGTACTTTTTTAAGATTAATTTTTATTGTCTTTGATGAGAGAGACAGAGGCAGAGGCAGAGAGACAGAGAGAAGGGGGAGGGCCCAGAGCAGTCTCCATAGTTGACAGCATTAGTTTTCCATACAATTTCACTCCACAGGTGGGCGTGGGGCTGCACAGGGCAGGAACCAGGCTGGGGGTCTCCTACATGGGAAGCATGCCTCAGTGAAAACTGAACTGCATATGGGTCTGTGCCGGGATATGATTCACAGACCATGGGGCTGCAAGATGAGCGTTTAACCGGCTGAGCCATCCCGACATTCCAGAATTGTGTGTTTTTAAAGGGTGCACTGTGCAGTATGTGAATTATATTTCAACAAAAATATTGATACCTTGAGATCTCCCCATTCCTTGGTCAGCTGGTCAGCCTCTAGACCAGTGTAGGGTTCTATAGAAAGCTGCCTTGACCTCCTTGTTCCGCAGGCAGTAGATGACAGGATTGCACATTGGTGTGACCACTGTGTAGATGACAGACAACACCTTGTTGAGATCCATGACTTCTACACGACTGGGACGAGCATAGATGAAGAGAGTGGCTGAGTAGAAGATCCCCACCACTACCAGGTGGGAGGCACAGGTAGAGAAGGCTTTGCTGTGGGCAGTGGCTGATGGCATACGGAGCACCGCCCTACCTATTGCCACATAGGAGGCTATGGCCACGAGGAGGGAACCCCAGAGGATGATAATAGCAGAGATGAAGTCCACCAATTCTGTCAGGGCCACGTGGGTACAGGACAGGTTGAGCAGGGGGGAGACATCACAGAAGAAGTGGTTGAGGACATTGGGGCCACAGTAAGACAGGCTAGCAATACATGATGTCTTGATCACCGAGACCAGCAGCCCACCAAACCATGAGGACATGGCCAAGCCCAGGCAGACCTGGGGCCTCATGAGCAGTGGGTAGTGGAGTGGGCAGCAGATGGCCACATAGCGGTCATAGGCCATGGAGGCCAGGAGGGTGCACTCGGTACAGATGAGGGCGATGAAGAAGAAAAGTTGGGTCATGCAGGCTGTGAAGGGCACGTGGCAGAGTCCAGTCCGCAGACCCACGAGCAGGCTGGACATGGTCACTGACATGTAGCACATCTCCAGGCAGCTCAGGTTGCCCAGGAAGCAGTACATGGGCTTGTGGAGCTCCCTGTGAGTGCAGATGAGGTAGATGATGAGTGTGTTCTCCACGAGGGTCAGAGGGTAGAGAGTCAGGAAGACAGCAAACAGGATATTTCTCAGATCTGGCCTTGTGGACAAGCCCAGCAAGACAAACTCTTGGACTCTAGTCATGTTGTCCAGCTGCAGAGGCCTCTCCATCTGAGAACAAAATATATCTACAAAGTATGTTTATCTCTCTACACCTTGCCTCACCCTAGATCCAGCCATGGTCTCACCTGACTAAATGAAATAACCTCTTATCTGGTTTCTCTCCTTCCAGTCTTACCTCTGATGGTCCTCCTCCATATAGCAGCTAGTGGGGTCTTTCAAAATCATAGAGCATATAGATCACTCCCCTGCTTAAAACTGACAGATGTCCCCATTATTCTTAGAATAAACACCATGTTATTTATCATGGCACTCAAGCCCCCCAATTTTCTGATTCTTGTCAATTGATTCAGGTTTAACACATGTCATGCACGGTTCCTCTTCTCCCATCTACTGAAGCCCCATGGACTCCCACTCACTTCCTTAAATGCTCCAAGGTTCTTCAAGCCTTAAAGAATTCCCACATGAAGTTCCTTCTGCATGAAAAACCCTTCTTCCTGTTCTCACCTTTCCCGTAAGTTTTTCAATGTCTTATCCTCCAATAACCTTTCCTTGAACATCCTCTATTAACCACTGTGTTATTATTTTTATCCCCATGTCCCACTGTTTCCTTTCAGAGCAATTGTTATTAGTTTAAATTACTTGTATTTGTTCAGGTATTCAGTATCTCTCCAACTGGGTTGTAAGTCTGGGGGAAGGGACTGGGTCTGTCTAACTTGAAACTCTATCCTCAGTACCTAACATAAAAGCACATTGTCCAGTACATTATAGGTATTAAATGCATGATTATTCAATGCATAGTGGATCAAAGTTGGATGTCCAGGTATCATACTTCTTAGTAGTTGCAGCAACAAATGGTAGGGATGTTGGCTGGGAGCACTGAAACTCTTCTTAGGTGACCTTCTCTTCAATTTATGATGGTTGTTGATTTGTAAAGGAGTCATTGGAATGTGGTTGGGAGAACATTCACTTTGGAGTCAGAAATCCTGCTTTATCTGCTTATTACAATCTTTAGCACATTACTTGATTTATGCAAGCCTTAGTTATTTTCCCCTCTGTGATAGAGAGAATGATATTGGCTTCCACAAGATGTTGCAAAGATTACATAAGAAAATGAAAAGGAAAATTCTAGACAAATGAGTTACTTTGATAGAATTGGATCAATCTAAATTTTAAAGATTTTATTTTTTTATTGTTTTTGACAGAGAGAGAGAGAGAGAGAGAGATAGAGAGAGAGAGAGAGAGATACAGAGACAGACAGAGAGAAGGGGGAGGGCCCAGAGCAGTCTCCATAATTGCACATCATTAGTTTTTACATAGTTTCACTCCACAGGCAGGCACAGGGCTGCACAGGGCAGGAACTGGGCCAGGGTCTCACCCCAGTGAGAACTGAACTGGGGACACTCCCCAGTTCAGCATATGGGTCTGCACGGGCCGAGGCTGGGATTCAATCCTCGGTCCCTGGGGCTGCAAAGTGAGCGCTTAACCTGCTGAGCCATCCTGGCTTCCCCTAATCTAAATTTTAGGTGGTGTTTTAAAAGAATCAACTCTCCAGTGAATTCAGTGGTTGTCCTGGGTACCTTGAAGTATAGAAAAATCCTCATGTCCCTATTCTAAGATTCCTCTAGTAATCTGATGATATTTATTGATAAAATTTACCACCATTTATTAGCAAAGAGAGTCAGCTATGCTAACTTCTAAATAAACAAACAAACAATGAAAATTTGATTCCTGATTTCTTCTAGAGAAAGTTATATCTCCCCTCCTAAATCTCTTGTTTAAAAATGGAGATAACATTTATTGCATACCTATGTCCAGAATGTGTCTTTTTAATAAAATATTTCATTCATTTTTCAATATTCTAAAAAAGAGGTCTATTTTTCTTATTGTTAAAGATGAAGAAAGCGAAGTTCCCAGAGTCCATAAGTGCAAAATGAGAACACTGGGACTTTTCAAGTCAGTTCTATCTGACTTTACTACACTTCAGTGCCTTGCATGAGATTGTGTTGTTTACAAAGCATGCCCTTGGTCTATTGGAGAGCTGCCTGAATAAAGTCTCAACTTCAGAGATGATTAAATGAGACAATGAGGTTAATAGCTCAACGCTCAACTCGGTCCTCTTCAAGAGCGGCTGGAGCTGTCCACACTCCTGAAACAAGCGACTCACACCTGCCTGAGAAGGTCTCCCATCCAAAGGCAGCTGTCCGTGGTGCTGAACATGACTCTCAAGCCAAGCAGCGTTAGCACTGGCTGGTGGAGCTCCACATGGTTCTAAACAAGAATTCCTCAAGTGCCCTCTTGCCTTTGTGTTTCGTTCTTCTAGTTGGACTTTTCTCTTTTATCATTCACGTTCTCCCTTCTCCTGCTTCTTTTCATAACTCCCTTCTTTGCTCCTGCACCAGACACACCTCTGCTATAAAGACTCCCATGTGTCAAACCTCACAGCCAGTCACCTCAGATGCTAAGAAGTGGGGTTTTTTATTGTCTGATGTAACAGCCAATCAATTTAATTCCAAAGGACATTTTGGAATTCTTCAGCCCAGAATCATGGTGCACAGTGACTATTTAGGGCTTTTTTCATCCCATAAACATTTAGCAAGCATGAATAATGTACTGCACACTGTGCTAGGCACAGTAAGATATGGAGATGAACAAGATGTGGCCTGCCAGGGGAGTTGTCTATCTGACGCTTTCTTTTTTAATATTTTTTTTTGACAGAGAGAGAGAGATACAGAGACAGAGACAGAGAAAGAACTGAACTGGGCGAGCTCCCAGTTCAGCATATGGGTCAGCACGGGCTGGGGCCGGGATTCGATCCCCGGTCCCCGGCGCTGCAAAGTGAGCGCTTAACCCACTGAGCCATCCCGGCTTCCCCTGACGCTTTCTTATTACCTAAACTAGGACAAGTTACTTAACATGTATGATCCTCAATAATTTTTTCTGAAAAATGATGGATATAACTATTCTTCATCTCAAATTATGTAATAGCTCCACTATTAAATAAGACTCAGATAGACCTGACTCTGAATATAGGCTCTTCCATGTAACAGCGGTGAGATTTTTGTCAAGTTACACATCCTCATAGAAATTCAATTTTCTTAGATGAAAATTAGAGAACATTTGAGTACTTATAACATTTCCATGTACATGATAAGTTTTTGGCACATGATAAACAATTAATATTAATTATCACTATTAAGTAGTATGCCATCCAAATATAGATATTATCTTTATGATATGCACATCATTTCATTATTCTAGGTTGTAACCATCCTGGGAATGAAGTATTAATATTATGCCCTGCATTTCACAGAAGAGTAACTAAAGATTATAGAAGTGGAGAAACTTGACCAATTCACACAGATTGGGGCAAATTCAGCAGTCACACCTGGGTCTACCTGATTCTGAAGCCAGTAGTCATATTTCTAGACTTTGCTGCCAATCCGTGGGAAATAAGTTCCCATGTTTCATTTTATACTGTGAAGCTATGCTTTAGCCTGACCTCAAAACTGGATTTCAGTGCTGGCATATTAATCTAAACACTTTTAAGAGAAGAGGCAGTTATGCAAACAACATGGCAGGGTAGGGGTTTCATGAAGTATTTACTTCTAGAAGAAAGGATTAGGAAAACCTCATGTAGGACCTTACTCTTTAAGGATTAGTAGAATTCTGAAAGTTAGAAAATGGGTAGAGTGATAAACAATGTAGAAAGAAAGAACTGCACCAGCAAAGACATAAAGGTGTGACCACACTCTGACCAAAGTCACTCCCATAGTTGGGATCTTCAGCCCAAGTTTTCAGCTCCCAAACCAGCCATTCCTTTTCAGTGATCCCTGACAGACAACTTGGTGTGGTAAAAGAATTCAGGCTTAAGAATGACATAGACTTGGACTCTAACTTCAAGTCCTCTACTGCCTACTTGTATAAAATCAAGAATTTTTATTTACTCTTACTGACCTTCAGTTTCCCCATCTGGAAAATAGGGACTGTACTTATAACTACATCATAGAATTATTGAGCAGATTAAAGAAACAATGTGTTATAAGTATTATTTCCTTGCTTTTCATCTTCCTTGTCCCTTTCCTTCCCACCCACCCCCGCCCTGCAATGACTATCCAGTCTCGTTACCTGAATAACTCAAGTACAGTGGGTCTATCCGATGGATTTGATTAATGTTCTTCCTTCCTTAGGGTCTCTGGTCAGTGACCGGATGGTTTGAGCATCCACTCAAGGACAGAATTTTCAGCACAGAGCCAGAGCCTTTAGTAGTCTAATGACAAGAGTATCCCCTTAAGTTCAAGCCAGTGTGGAGGGAGCTGGAGTTCCCACCAAACCCTCCTCACACTTTTACCCACTGCATACTCTGAACTGGGTGTTGTCTGGGCACTGCCAAGTTGCCTCTCCCCTGTCCTCACAGCCAGTAGGCAAGCAGAGAACACAGTTTAAACCAAAGTTCAAGATCTCTGAGACCTCCCTCAATTAATCTCTGTGGAATTAAAGAGCAGATGGGAAAGATTTTTTTCTGAATCTATTGGGCAAAGGCACACCTAATTTGGAAACTATTTTTAGGGCATATCAATAAGCATTCATTGGTATCCTACTGTGGTACAGAATGTGCTCTGTATTCTGGCAATACAAAAATAAATTAAGCTTCTGCTTCAAAGGTCTGTGGCAAAGGTGGATGTGGAACTAGATGAGGGAGCAAAGAAGGAAACTAGTCTGATACTAGGATTTATAGGGGACTTTCAGGAGAATATGGTAACTGAGTTGAAGTTTCAGGGACCCTGTTAAGATTATCTTCATTCAGCATATGGCAAGAAACTCCATCATATTAGGTCATATGCAAGAGTTTTCAAAAACACCTCTCTTCTTTGTCTTCTGTATGAATTTAGAATTTCTTAATATGGTATTAATGCCTCAGGCCCTACACTATACATACAAAACAAGATTCCATGCTTCACTTGATGTGGTTCTCTGTTGTCTCTGACTCCTCCCTGTGCCTGGAGCATGTGGTTCTCTTTCAGGCTTTTGTACCTCGGCGTATTCTGATCCTTCTGCTGGGAGTACTCTCCCCTGTCTCCTTTTGTCCTGCAGAAATAATTCATACTTTAAGTTGGAATACTTGAAAAGTTATCACTAGCCCCCTTTATCACTGACACCAACCTCTTTTTTTAAAGATTTTTAAAAAGATTTATTTTATTGTGTTTGACAGAGACAAAGAGAGACAGAGAGAGAAGGGGGAGAGCTGAGAGCAATCTCCATAGTTGTACATCATCAGTTTTTGACATGGTTCCATTCCACACAGGTGGGCAGGGGGCTGCGCAGGACAAGGAACCAGGCCAGGGACCTCCCGCATGGGAGGCATGCCCCCATGAGCTGGGAGCCAAACTAGGGGCCTTCACATGGGAAGCTCACCCTGGCAAGGACCAAATTGGGGGCCACACACCAGTTCAGCATATGGGTCCGCATGGGCCAGGGCCGGGATTCGATCCTTGGACCCCGGGCTGCAAAGCAATCAATTAACCTACTGAGCCATCCCGGCATTCCTTTTATAATGTTTTTAAATGGATAAAACACACATACAAAATTTTCCATCTTAACTATTTTTAAGCATACAGTTCAGTGATGTTAATCACATTTATATTGTTGTGCAACCATCCCATCACTGCATCCACCTCCAGAACTTGCAAAATTGAAACCCTTTACCCATTAAACAATAACTCTCCACTTTCCTCTCCCTTCAGCCCCTGGAAACTACCATCCTACTTTCCGTTTTTATGAATATGACCACTATAGGGACCTTATATAAGTAGAATCATACAGTGTTGGTCTTTTTGTGATTGGCTTATTTCACTTAGCATAATGTCTTCAAGGTTCATGTTGTAGCACGTGCCAGAATTTTCTTCTTTTTTAAGGATGAATAATATCTATTTGTATGGACAGACCACATTTTGCTTATGCATTCATCTGTCAATGGATGCCTGCTTTCATGCTTTAGCTATTGTGAATAGTGTTGTTATGAACATGGATGTATAAGTATCTCTTCAAGACCCTGCTGTCAATTATTTTGTGACCCCAACCTCCTTTTGTTCAATGATGCCTGGGGCTAGTTGGATATATTTTGGTCAGGGGCCTATGGGGCTAGACCCAGACCTATTATAGTTAGAGTTCAAGGACATGATAGTGGCTTCCAATATCTGATGGGTTCTGGTGGGGAGAACTGTGGTGCCTGCTTCTATCCAAAACAGTCAGCTCAGCAAGGTGGGTCAATAGAATGGGAATTCATAAGGCAAACCAAATCTAAGTCAGGTAATCATAAGAGTGAGGGCTTTGGAAGGTGACACAAATATTTCTCCTATAGTTGTATATTTTGTGTTCAGTTTTAGTTGACATCTTCATGCTTTAGTAGTTGAGATCTTGGTGTGGGTTTCTAACAATATAAAAATATCGGAGAGGCATCAAAATACTTGGAGGAAGTTTTAAATTGTTTTAATTATAAAAACAAATATTTGCTTTTTATAAAATGTTTCAATTTTATAGGAGTAATTATGCCCTTTTCTATTACAAATCAGCTATCCACATGTAATCTAAATAAAATTTGTTATATATCTTTTCAGAAATTTTTCTACACAAAAATTATATATATTTTTTGTTTTTCACTAATGGGATTCTACTATGCATGTTCTTTGGCAATTTCTTTGCTTAACCCTAATTCGTGGTTCATCTTTCTGTATATATAGGTCTCCCTCATGCTTGTTAAGAGTTACATAGCAGTGCATTGTACATTAGGCACCATAATTTATTTTACCAATTCCAATGATATAAATTTAGGATTTTCTCCATTTTTTACCATTCTAAACAATCCTAAAATAAAAATTCTTGTATAAATGTCAAAATTCTTATATAAATTATTGTACAAATTTACTATGTGTTAGTGCAAGTGTATTTGCAAGGTGCATTCCTAGTTGTGGCATTTTTTGAATAAAAAGAAATATACAATACAAATGTTGAGAAATACCACTAACTTGTTTCATGGAAATTTGTTTTGATGTACCCTCCTAGCAATAGTGACTGAGAGAAGAAGATATTCTTAATAAGGACCTATGAGAGCACCATCAGGTAAGGAAGTTAGTACTATGCCATGAGCTCCCTAAAGACAGAATATAATCTTGTCTATCTTTTATTCTTGACACACAGCACTGGGACCACTACATAAGCACTTGCAGAAAGGAAAGAGGGAAAGAAGGAAGTTATTCTGAAAGAAACGTGGAGTTGGCTGAGCATATGACTTTCAGCATCAGGAAGTGGATTTGAAGGATGAACACTGACTCCAAACTCTAGCTGTGTCCAGACCACAAGTGGGGCTATTGTAAGATGCAGGGAGGAGGAGGATCTAGACATAGACTCAAGTCAGGGCTCTGAAAGCTTCTTTGACATCTTGGAATGCCTCTTTCAGGTGCAAGCAAAAAATAAAGCTTAAAATGAAGATAAAAACTGGAATGTATTGACTCATGAACTGAACATCCAGGGTAGAATGGCACAGAGAAATCCAGAGACTCTACAATGACATCAGGACTCAGTGTCTCTCTCCATCTCATGAATCTTCTTGCCTCTAAATAAGTTTTATTCCAGATATGCTCCTTTTAAGTGCCTCTTGGCAGGTCCAGATCTACATTCCACAAGTCTCAAGTATGGCAGAAAGAGAGCCAGTCTTCTCCCAGTAGGACCAACAAAAATTTGGAAATTTATTCTGAGTGGACTGACCCAAGTCCTGTGCTAACCTTGGAAACAAAAATCACTCATGGAGCTAAAACATAATAGCGGCTTCAGGAAAGGGTCAACGCCAACTGAAACAGCAAGAGTGGGGAGCAATGGCTCCCCCCAAAACTGGAGGAGCTATTGGCCAGGAGAAAGAGAAGTGGGTGATGGGCAAACATCAGTTCAGTTGTCTTCTACTCCAGCCATCTTAAGGCATCACACCAGTGCTTGCTGCTCTGCACGAGCTCTGGAAGGAGATCCCATCCTCTTAAAGAGGGCAAGTCCTGAGAGTATATCTGAATGGTCACTCATTTTGTGGGGAAAGCCATTTATCGAATGATTTCTATGTTCCAGACACGATGCCAGATGCTGAGGATAAAATAAATGAGTAGAATTAGACATGGCCAACTTACAGCTTAGTGGGGACCAGCAGACATTAACCAAGTCATCACACACTTACAATTATAACTGAATAGATGTTTTACCAAAGAAAACATGCAAATGGCCAACAGGTATATGGAAAGGTGCTCAACCTCACTTCTTATCAGGGAAATGTAAGTCAAAATCACAATGAAGAATCACCTCACACTTGTCAAAATGGTTCTTAACAAGAAAACGAGAGGTAAGTGTTGGTGAGGATATGGAGAAAAGAAAATCCTCACTATTGGTGAGAATGTAGAACTACGACATGACCCAGAAATCCCACTTCTAGCTACAAACTCAAAGGAAATGAAAACAGTGTATCAAAGAGATGCATGCACTCCTGTGTTCACTGCAGCATATTCACAATAGCCAAGATGTGGACACAACGTAAGTGTTCATTGATAGACCAACAGATAAAGAAGATGTGGAAAAAGGACATACTTGTACTGAAAAATTATTTGTTGTTTATCTGAAATTCAAATGTAATCTGGGGTCCTGCATTTCTATTTGCTAAGGCTGGCAGTGCTACTTTGTGAGAACTGTGTCACTACCCTGCTTTTAAACAGGAACAGGCCATGCTGCACTACCAGGAGCACAGCACGATGGTACTCAACAAACGGAGTGCCTGGGTGATGGATGGATTCAAGCCAGCCCTGAGGGATGGTGGTACCATCGCCAAGCCAGGGACTCACAGGAAAAGAATCAGAAAGGATTCAGGTATTCAGATGGTTGCACATTGAGACACTACAGACCACTCTGGGTAGGAGTGTCCAGCACGTGGCTGGATGAACAATTCTGGAATCAGGGAGAGAACATGGCATATGGATCCCTTTTCTTTGAAGACACATGCACATCAGGGCGGCCTTCGTCTCCTTGTTCTAAAGACTGTAGACGAGTGTCACGTCCCGCACAACAAGAGCTGTGGGATGCAAGAAGGGTGACGTGGGGTTAAGAAAAACAGTAGCCAAGAATAGATTGAAAGTGAGGCCGAGGGACTCAAGTCTCAAGGACTGAGCCCCAAATCGGGCCACCACATAGCTTTTATTAGCTATTGTATAAGGAAGTTAACCTTTAATCTCAAGGTCTGTGAGTTCCGTGACTGGCAAGTGTTTTCCCGAAAGTCCCCATTGTGTTCCAACATGTACTATGCCTTCGTACACATGCACAATCCCAGGGGATAGAGTCATTGTTTAGAAACCATCCGATAAGGGAGAACAACCCATATTATTACCTTGGGTCTCAGCAGTCCAAGACACTCCCTTCAAAGAAGCTTTACCAAAATCATTCCTTCGGCCTCAGCTTTCCAAGACAGTCGTTTGTGATGTCATGAGATTGGCGCGGGGGAGCAAACAGCTCACGGCTGCAAGGCAACAGATGAGCAGGTTGAGCATGGGGGCTACCAGGGTGTAGACGAGGGACTCCACCTGCTTGCTCTTCAGAGAGTAGCTGGCATTGGGTCACAAGTGGATGACCCTGTTCCATAAAACAGAACCACTGTAATGAGATGGGAGGCACATGTGGACAGGGCCATCTGGTACCAGGTGGCCGATGGCATTGCAGGATGATGGCCAAGACCCCAGTGTAGGATGTGGCTATCAGGCAGAAGGGGACAACCATGACCAGCACTGTGGACACCAACATGTTGGCTTTGAAGACACTGGTGTCCACACACACCAGGCTCAGCAGAGGCACAATGTCACAGAAGTGGATTCCACGGGTCCCATAGAAGAGAAAGCAGAACAGCCAGATGGTGAAGACCGGGCCATGGGGAGCCCAGCCAGCCAGCACGTAGCAGGGCCGTGGGCTCGCGATGGGCTCACAGTGCAGGAGACTGCAGATGGCCGTGTAGCAGTCCCGGGCCCTGGTGGTCTGGAGGGAGCACTCAGACATGATGCAGGACAGCAGCAGGAGCAGCTGCAGGGCACAGCCTCTGGGAGACACGCCCCGCCCTGGCCCCATCAGGGTCTCCAGCAGCCGGGACACAATGTCCAGTGAGGAGCAGATCACCACCAGGGCCAGCTGGTGCAAAGAAGCGCACGGGCGCGCGCAGGGCCGGCCCCAGCTCAGTGAGCACGGGCAGCACGTGGCCCAGCAGCAGGAGCGGGGAGGCCGCAGCTACAGCGCCACGAGCAGCGGGCGCGGAGTTGGCGCGCGAAGCCCAGCAGCACGGGCGCTCGCGTCCAGTTCCGGTTGGCCCAGGGCGGGGCTGTGCGGGCTCTGGCTGGGGGCCCAGGGCCAGTGGCATGAACCCAGGGGACCGCGCCCAAGGGGAAGAGGAGCCTGAAGAGCGAATAGAAAATGGGGGAAGCATGGAAGTGGAGAATTGTGCCTGCCTGGCCCTGGCCCCCCAGTGCAGGCAGGGCCTCCCGGAATGCCCCCCGTGAACCTGGAGTGAGAGCCAGCCACCTCACCAAAGCCCAGCAGAGCCTGGCCAGCCCTGCCCCATCCACCTCTCTAAGCAGCTACAATGGCTTGTCCTGCCTCAGGGCCTTTGCACTGGCCTTTCTTTTCCCTGGAAATGTTTTCCCCTGGGTAATTGTATCAGCCTCCCTTTTATGTGGTTCTGGGTGGACTGGCTCTTGGCTACCTCTCCATCCCCATCTCCTTCTGATCTTGCTCACTAAGCCCAGCTTCAAAGACCTCCTTATCCATGACACCTGCGTGTCCTCGCCGCAGGCCCTTTGCACTTGCACAACCCAGTCCCCTCAGTGGCTGATATTGTTGGGCCCTTCCCATCCTCCAGTTCTCTACTCAAATATCCCCTTGTCAGGATCTCCTCTCCTAATGGCCAGAAGTAACATGACCAGGGACCCCCCTCCACTATCTACATCATCTAGAATTCAGTTGAATTTAGTTTTTGCTCAAGAAAATCTATTTCCCCCTACAAACTGTGAACACCATGGGAATATATACCTTTCCATGTAATGCCTTGCACAGTTTATTCTCCATTATATGGTATTGTAACTTCTCTTTCACAGGAGTGTTTGTGAAGAATAAATTATATAGTACATGCAAGTTTTTAGCACCAAGACTGGCACACACAGATGTTCAGTGAGTGTGGATGAACATGTCACAAGCATCAGTATTTGTTAAATGAATCCAAAGCTCTCACCATGTCATTTCTATACTCCTACTAGGCTGACCAGACGTACCATTTTAAATGGGACAGAGAACAATGGTAGTGTTCCATTTCAGACAGTATGTATGGTCAGCCTACTGACACCTTAATTTAGTCCAGTGAGACTAGGCTGACCATACGTACCATTTGAAATGGGACAGTGCCATTGTTTTCTGTCCCGTTTAAAATAGTACGTCTGGTCAGCCTATATAAGAGGAAACTTAAATTCACTCTCATAACATTCAAGCCCCCTGGAGGCACAGCCCTCACATTTATGAATTTATTTCAGCCACAGCATATTCGTGGCACCAGGCATTGTCATGAATAGAAACTCAGAGCTGTTCCCTACCCTCATGATGCTTTAAGTAAGGGAACAGAAATGTGACTTCCACAGAAGGGGGACAAGGAGGTTTTTCCAGAATAGCACCCCAACCTCTGGTCTCATGTCTAAGTCATATTAGATGCTCCATCAACATTTACTTCAAGCATTAACCTTCAATTTGCCCATAATTTTATCCCTGGCACCTAACCCAATGCCTGGCCCATAGCAGGGGCTGAATGGAAATTTAGCCAATGGCCAAGCATCTGTCTTGTACATGGTCACATTCCCCAGGACTGGGATAGCATGTGGCACACATAGTCGTCACTCAAAAATCTTTGTTGCATGACCATGGAAAGGCTCTCTGTTCTCAGTTCTCACGGCTCGCCTCCAATGAAACACATTCTTTTCATATTAATAGTTCCCCCCAGTCCTCACTCCCTGCTAGTTCCAGGCTCACGCTGATTGTTCACATTCTTCTTCATGTGGTTCTAAAATCATACCCTCCCTGGGTCATATCTGGCAAAGCAGCACTATAATGAGGCTGGAACCAAGGATTAGGTGTTGAAGCTCTGTCTGCAATGTCTGTAGGATGCTTACTTTCTTCCAAACTGTGCCTTTTCATCTATGAGTGGGTTATATTGTAAAATAAACAAACAAGCAAACAACAACAACAACAATCTATGTCTCAGGACTGTGGACAAAGTAGATTAAGCCTAGAGAATGTAAGTGTGTGGCTCAAAGTCAAGAGAAAGCTGGCACTCTTCAATTGAATAGATTTCCCAGAGTCGGCTGATAAAACCATAGACCCGAGATTCACGCTCTTGCCTCTCCATCTACCAGGTTCACACTCCCACTTCGGGAAGTTAGAGATGCCATGAAAAGCCACCGTGTACACCTAATGGTGGTCCTACATTGTACTGTCTCCATGCCAACAACTCTGGTCCAGGCCACGGTCACTCTTCAAATAAAGGATGTCGTGGGCTCATAACTGTCCCCTCTGCCTCTGCTCTCACTGACTCCAACCCACTCAATTCATTGTGGGAAGCAACTGGGTAACTAATTCCCCTGAGAAGCGCAGAACATAACTCCTACATCCCAGACTAGAGACTCTGTCAGTCTGCTGGTGGACACATTTTAGATTCGTTTTCTGCTACCTGATCCAACAAGGGTTCCCATCACCTTTCTAGGAACCCATATCTGCCTCCGCTCTTCTGAAAATTTCTTCCCGGTCTTATTTATTCAACTGAAATTTATTGAGCACTTTTTCTGGTACCAGAACTGTGCTAGGCAACAGGGCTTCTCTGTAGAGAAAAGAATGCAAGGTGGTGGTGGTTGGGGGGCAAGGGTTGGGGGGCAAGCCAGGGAGACCAATCAGAAGGCAACTGCAGTAGTCCTGGTGCTGGGTGACAGTGTCTGGGACTATTGTGGGAGGTGTTTAGATGAGGAGACAAGACACTTTGAGGATAAACTTTGGAGGGTGAGACAATAGACGTTTCTGATGGAGTGGATATGAGGGATGAAGGGTGGGGAGGAATGAAAGGGTAACATTGAGAACTTTGTCCAGAGCGATAGGATAATGTCATTTACTGAGGTGGAAAGACTCAGAGATGGTCAAGTTTGGGGTTGGGGTAGAGAGAAGGAGGGTTCAGTTTGGGCTCTGGGAGATGCCCAGTTGGGTTGTAGTGGACACAGCTGGATTTACAAGTCTTAGGTTCAGAAAAGAGCTCAGGATAGGGGATAAAAGAGAGACTTTTCAAGGTCATTGATTGGATGAGCTTACTCAGAAGGAAAATGTTGATTTAACTTCTTCAAATTTCTATTTCCTCCTCTGTAATAGGAGGAGAGCATAAGAATTGGTCTCCTGAACTGGGCAGTCACTACCACATAAAGTACTATTATTACCATTCTTGTTTTTTATAGGAGGAAACTGAGGGTCAGTAAAGCTAAGTGATTTTCCCTATGTCAATGTAAAAGCATGGAATCCAAAGTGTCTGGCTTAGTGATAAGCTTGATCCCATGTAGCCTCTACCCATAGTAGATAATACACAGTTTATCAAAAAAACATGAGTTACATTATGTACACCTGCCTATTTCCCTCAACCCCACACAGAACACCTCCTCCTCTTGCCTCCATCAGTCTTTGTGGATGAAGTCATTTGCATTTACCCAGTGAGAATTACGAGTCATGTCCTCTACTCCCTGTGCACTGGGGTCATGAGCAAAGCTCAGACAGAGCTGAGTTCACATTTGGGATCCACATTTTCCTGAATATATGATCATGGGCAAGGACTTTTGCCTCTCTGAACTTCCATTTCCTAGTGAAGGAACTGGAGAAGAAAATTTAAAGACTCAATCCACATGGTGATGAGAAACCAAAGACATTGTATGCCTGTGACTTTGAACACTACCCAGAACCTGGTGGAAACTCAGCTTTGAAGATCACACCCTGGGTAATGGCAGAGAATGCTTGTGGGTTGTAGCTAAATGAGATGTTTTATCAAAAATTTTTCAGGTTTTCCAGGGACAATATGTGTCTATACTATTAATATCCTACACAGCTTAATGTTCTGTAAAATGGAGATGATACCTTTCTCATGATGGTAATTAAAAGAGTTAACTCAGGGAAATCCGGGATGGCTCTTCAGGTTAAGAGCTCACTTTGCAGCCCCAGGGACCAAGGATCAAATCCCGGCCCTGGCCCATGCGGACCCACATGCTGAACTGGAGTGTGCTTCCCATGTGGGAGGCCCCCAGTTTGGTTCTCACTTCCAGTTTGGTTCTCACCCCATGGTTTGGCCCCTGGCTCGAGGGGCATGCCTCCCATGTGGAGGCCACCAGCCCAGTTCCTGTGCACCTGTGTGGAATGAAACCATGTTGAAAACTGATGACATACAGCTATGGAGACTGCTCTGGGCCCTCCCTCTTCCCTCTGTCTCTGTCTCTGCCTCTGTCAAAAACAATAAAATAAAATCTTAAAAAAAAAAAAAAGCAAACCCAGACTAATCAATAGAACAAGGGTTGGCACCTAGTAAAAGTTCAGAAATAGTTATTATCATAAGCTATTAAAAATAAATAGTCCCAGATGTCCCTTCCTAGCTGTGTGAACTTGCAACAATCTTGTTCCCTCTCCAAACCTCCACTTCCATGCAAACAAATTGGAGCTAAGAAGACCTAACCCACCACATTGTGAGGGCAAAATTTGGTATCTGGCATATCTGGAAACACCTCAGCTGTGGTTCCTACTATTGCTCTCAAGACGAGGAGTCGGTGAGGGTTAAGGAGCCTGCTCCTGATCCTTGTGCACAAAGGTGCTGGATCCAATAACTCAATAAACATTTTGACAGGTTTCAATCTATACTCCCTAAAATATGGATGGGGGTCATCAAATTATAGACTCTCTGGTTTCATCCACTGACCTCATCCACTTCCCTTTGGTGATTCTGGATCCAGGGCCAGGACAAAATTCCCACAAAGTAGTTGTTAAGGTCTTCCTTGCTTATCTCTCATGATGGGGAGCATATCCCCTCCAGTGATAGCCCCTCCATGCTCAGACTTTCAGAGTAATTACAAAGATCTTCCCACCAGCATTTACAGACATGGTTGGCAGGAGTGCAAGTTGGAACAAATTCTTTGGCGGGCATGGTGGCAATACATGCTCATATGAACAATCAGGAACTATCTTGGCCCTGCAATTCTACTTGTAGGAATTATCAACCTGATAACCTTTGCATTTGTGGTCAGAGGTCTGTACATGAGGTTGGTTGGAGGAGGCTGTTATTTCTAAGAATAGATTTGAGGGGACTTTGCAAATGCATTCCAGTATATTTTTACATTGGAAAACTCTACAGCTCCTCATGCATTCAGATAGGCAATAATGGTATTAACATGTGAAAAGTAAGAGCAGAACATTATGGAGGATATGCTATAATTTTTATAAATGGCAGGGGAGAATATATATATTTGTATATGCAATAAATGTTTCTGGAAAGACACATAAGATTCTGCTAATAGTAGTTGTCTGTGGACACTTTTACTGGGGATCAGAAATGCAAGAGACATTAGTTATTATATCCTTGAAACATTTTTAATTTTATCCATGGGCATGAATTTTGCTTCTGAAATTATTGCTTCTGCAAAATGTATAGACAGTGAAGAAAGAATGAAAGACCATCACAAACAAAAAAAACTTGCTAAATAAAAATATTTGATCCATCTGTATAAGGTACCTAAAGGAGTCAAATCCATAAAGACAGAAAGGAGACTGGTGGTTGCCCGGGACTCAGGAAGGGAGAAATGCAGAGCTAGTGTTTAATGGGGTCAGTTTCAGTTTTGCAGCATGAAAAAATTCTGGAAGTTGGTTGCACAACTGTGTGATTGTACTTAAACTACTGAACTGTACAGTTAAAATGGTTAAGACGATAAATTTTACACTATGTGTATTTTACCAAAATTTAATAAAATAAAATATTTAAATATATTTGAAATAACACAGGTATGTACAAAATAGGAATAAAGCATTCCCCAGGAATCAATTCTTTTCCAGGGTTGATCATTTGGTTTATAACCTTCAGATTTTTGTTACTTACATAAAATGTTTTATATGGTTTGACTCCTACTATAATTTCATCTAACACTTTGAAATCAGAAAAATATTAGGTTCACAAAAATTTGCTTATAACTCTATTACACACAGGTCATCTCTTTGAATGTTTTTCTAATCCCCTTGAATGTTTGATGCGTTCGATATATAAACATCAATTTCATTTTTAAAGGAAAATTGCAATTAATTTTTTTTTTGATACAGAGAGAGAGAGACAGAGAGAAGGGGGAGGGTCCAGAGCAGTCTCCATAGTTGTATGTCATCAGTTTTCTATATGGTTTCATTTCACCGATGGGTGTGGGGCTGCACAGCGTAAGAACCAGGCCGGGGCCTCCCACATGGAAGGCATGTCCAACAAGCCAGCAGTCCTCCCATAAGGGAAGCTTACCCTGGCAAGAACTGAACTGGGGGTACACCCCAGTTCAGCATATGGGTCCACACAGGTTGGGGCCAGGATTTGATTCTTGGGCCAGGATTTGATTCTTGGACCACGGGGCTGCAAAGTAAGTGCTCAACCTGCTGAGCCATCCCGGCTTCCCCTAATTTTTTTTTAAAGATTTGTTTTATTATTTTTGACAGAGACAGAGAGAAGGAGGAGGGCCCAGAGCAGTCTCCATAGCTGCACATCATCAGCTTTTGGCATGGGTTGGTTTCATACAGGTGGGCAGGGGCTGTGCAGGGTGGGAATTGGGCTGGGGGCCTCCCGCATGGGAGGCACACCCCATTGAGTCACGGGCTGAACCAGGGGGGCAAGAGCTGAACTGGGGGCCTCCTGCATGGGAAGCACACCCCAGTTCAGCAGATGGGTCCACATGGGCTGGGATTCAATGCTTGATCCCCAGGGTTGCAAAATGAGCACTTAACTCACTGAGCCATCCGGCTTCCTCCTCCCCTAATTTGTAATTACATTTTACATTTCATGTGTTTTATCCATAGAATATTTTTTTTACATGAAATAAAAATGTACATAATCATGATTTTAATTGGTGTCATATCTTATATGGTGTTGGCAAATATTTAACCAATTCTAAGTTACATAAGTTACATGAAGATTCAGTTTCCTTGTGAGCCAAATGAGGTGAGTGAAAGTGTTTACCTCAGGGGCTTGTAGTGGGAATGAATGGAGCTAATGCATTAAAGTTCTTAACATGGGTCCTGGCATATAGCAAGCATTTGCTCTGTGCTATCTTATTATCACTGTTACATGATCAAGTTGTATGCAAGTTTTTAGACTTTTAAAGAATGGTATTAGACAATGATGCACATCTTTGTAGACAAATTTGGGGATTATCTCTTTTTTTTTTAAATTATTATATTTTATTGTTAAATTTAATGGGGTGACATTGGTTGGTAACAATCAGACAGTTTCCCGATGTACAACTCCACATCACATCACCCATGCATCGCATTATGTGCCCAGCTCCCAGAATCAGGTCCCCCTCCAACCCCATATATCTGGTGCCCACTCTCCCC
>PVKE010030731.1:0-19573 GCA_004027555.1 Craseonycteris thonglongyai
TTTATATTCCACCTATAAGTGAGGTCATGTGTTTCCTGATTCTTTCAGTCTGACTTATTTCGCTTAATAAGATAGTCTCTAGGTCCATCCATGTTGCCAGAAATGACTGTAATTTATCATTTCTCATCGCTGAGTAGTATTCCATTGTGTAAATGTACCACATCTTCTTTATCCAGTCGTCTATCGAAGGGCATTTTGGACAAAACCATTATTTTAAAGAACAGGTCTCATCAAATATAATAACAAAATATGGAGCAACTGGGGATATTTCTCCCTTGGTGTATTTATGAACTACTATGAAATTGTTTTCCACATCAATCAGCATATCAATGAAATAAATTGAAAAAGGACATATACTACATATATTAACTATGTATGTATTACATATAATATATGTATATATTATATATAAAGTAAATATTTAATTAGAAACACGTATTTTACCCCTTGTGGCAGCCGTGAGACTGCGTCTTGCAAATCTCTAAGTGTATGTGCCTGAGAGAACCAGCAGCTGAGCTCTGAAATCCACAGAGCCTGTGTGTCCAGAGCACGCTTCCGCCAGGTGCTTCTAGACAATGGATGAGTGTGGCAGGGACAGTAAGGTGGGCCCATTCCAAGGACACATGGGACTTTTCTGATGACACCTTTGGCTTGAGGACTTCCCTGATGGTCTTGCCCAAACTTCCTATTACTGTTTGACAGTCCAGGATGGCTTCAACCCAGCTCCCCTCCCCGTCTCTTGCATTTGGGATCAGCTTGCTACATGGTCTGGTGGTTCTCCCAGCCTTTTTAACTCCCTCTTAATTTTCTGTCTCATAGGTGTTTTCCCTAATAAGATCCTTGAATGTTTAATCTTGGCTTAACTTACCATTTAAAAGTGATGATCTTTATGTAGTGTCTCTTTAACCCAGGACTTCAAGAAGGATTTGCAAAAAAGTGATTTTAATAATTTCATTTAAATAATACATAATTTATGATGCCTGTAAGGAAGACTAATGAAAAATATCTATTTTCTTCCCATGGTTTTGCCTTATTATTTGGTTACAGTTTTCCACATTAAGGAAGTTGTTTCACTCTAAATTTATTAAGTTTAATGAGCTGCCTTTAAGGACTGCTCTGTTTGTGCTTTCCTGGTTGAAAGTACATTTTCTCAGAGGACTTGTTTTGGAGAAATCATCCATTTGAGGCAAACTGAAGAATGAAATTTTCCACAGTGTACCTCACATAGAATCAAGTAGCTAAAACTCTATCCGGCATGATGAATCTGTCAATTAATCAATTCATGTCATTGATCTATCGTCAATCATTAGTTTATTATTCTGAAGTTTGAGTTGATACATTGCAGCAAATGTGGTAGCTTCAGTTGATTATCTTAATTTGGGGTAAGATTGAAGAGAACTGCAAAAGAAAATCTGCTTTACTCCAGCAAGTAGTCTGCAGGAGAGGGTGGGTGTGTGTGTGCTGCGGTGGTAAACACACTGAGTGTGATTAATGGTGCGAGAGTGCTTGGCTAGGTGTATCCCTCACTCAGGTGGTCTCCACAGGCATGCTTGCCCGAGTTCTAATGAAGCTTGAAATTAACATGGCTCTGTTGGTTTAATTCCTGGTTTCTGCTGATGTCCTAGCAGCCCTGTCCTGTCAGTCTTAAACCAGGGGCCAGCACGTTTCTGGCAATAATGCTTGTTGCTGCGAATTTTGTCGGGAGAAAAATGAACAGCCATATCGTGATACTTGTGTTTTTCTTCAGCCTGGCATATTTATTGTGGTTAAGTAAAATTAATGTGTGTGTGCACACACCTGCACAGAATGGCTCTTAGAGCAGATACATATCAATAAATATTAAGTTGATGATGTTAATGGTGATAAATGGTCCCTGCATAAAATGGAAGAGTTCATAAACCATGGCTACATACAGAGTGTATTTCAACCCTAGTTGTAACTCTGAGAGGCAGATGTAATTATTTCTATTTTATATATAAAAGTACAGAGGATCAAAGAGGTTAAGTGAGTTAAAAAGATCCTACAGCTAATAAGAGAACATAAACCAGAAAGGTATGACTATATTTCCATATTCTTACCAATTTACATTACTTTTGTTTTTTGACAAATCTTTGTGCTGCCAAAGTATATTCAACGAGACATTCTATGGTTTTGGATGTCTAATTGTCATGAAGTTTGGAGTTGGATCATTCTTTTCCTCTTATTAAGAGGAAAAAAGAAAAATGTTATTGAGTGCTTATAATATGCTAGCAATAGTTATTTTATTTATTTATTTATTAATATTTTATTTATTTTTTAAATATATGTATATATTTTTATTTATTTTGACAGAGAGAGAGATACAGAGACAGAGACAGAGAGAGAACTGAACTGGGGGAGTTCCCAGTTCAGCATATGGTTCCGCACGGGCCGGGGCCGGGATTCGATCCTCGGTCCCCGGCGCTGCAAAGTGAGCACTTAACCCACTGAGCCATCCCGGCTTCCCCAATAGTTATTTTTATGTATATGATTTACTTGATCTTCACAGTAACAGTTTAAGAGCAAATCATTTCCATTGTTACGAAAACCAGGAGATATTTATAAAATCCACTTTTTGGAGTGGACTTCTCAATACTTTCAGTGGCTGTTAAGAGGAAAGAACATACCTTTGTGGAAGACTAACTATTTGTCACTTTTAATATATGTAATTTTATTTCTATTATGTCATCTTACCCCCTCAGGCCCATGAGGTAGGCAGCATAGGTCATAAGAGCCCTAGTTTTAGAGATGGGGAAGTGGAGTATTAAAGACATAATGTACCACTAGAGTTCCTGGTTATAGATAATGGGAAACAACTCTGGCTAATTTATGAAAACATGATAACTTACTGGCAGGCTCTTGGGAACCCTGCATTCCACTATAACTCACAAAAGGAGGGGTACGAAGGGGACTCAGTTCTCAAATTAGGAAATACTGAACAGTGATAAGTTGGTTGGGCATCAGAGATAGAAGTGTATTCCATGCTGAACTCTTCTTTTTACTAAAAACATTTAAACTCCAAAACTTACGTTTATTCATTTTCAAAGGGAAAAGTAAATGTACCTTCCTTCCTCCTTTTTGGAGAACTAAAAATGTAAAGGGTGGTGGTCATTCATTGTCTTTGAATACTTACAATTTGTGAGAAGTAGCTTTGAGGTTTGTGGTCAGTACAGGGGACTAACACACATCTTTGCAGAGCCTCTCTCAAGCTTGAGTCCCGCTGTGCTGGGCTGGGTGGGGCGGTGCTTAGATTGGCCCAAGACACTAGACCACAGGGAGCAGGTTCTGAGTGGCGATATTATTTTGGTAGCCAGTTATGTGCTAGGTTGGGGAGGTGATTAAATGCAGAGGTGGCGTTAAACTGTTAAAATCTCAAGTGATATAAATGTCCACAGGCAGTTAATAACAGAATCCCCCACCTCCCAATCTGTATTTAGGAGACAACTTATAGAGACCTTGAGTACCAGCTCAATGATGAATAGATTTATATTGCAAATTGTGCTTATTTTGTTAAAGGAGTTCTTTAACTGTTTGCTCTGTTACACCATTAAATCCTTCATTAATAATAGACTTCATTATTTAAATTTACTGCTGAAAATTTTACACATCAAATATCAAGCCACTGGTGAATTATTAGCCAGTATCTAAATAATAAGAACTAATAGTCAGGGAAGCCGGGATGGCTCAGTGGGTTGAGCGCTCACTTTGCAGCGCTGGGGACCGAGGATCGAATCCCGGCCCCGGCCCGTGCGGACCCATGTGCTGAACTGGGAGCTCCCCCAGTTCAGTTCTCTCTCTCTCTCTCTCTTTCTCTCTCTCTCTCTCTCTCTCTCTCTCTCTCTCTCTCTCTCTATCTCTGTCAAAAATAAATAAAAATATATTAAAAAAAAAACTAATAGTTATTAATGAGGATTTAAAATATGTAAACTATGTAATTTTTTTAAAAAGATTTATTTCATTGATTTTTGACAGAGAGAAACAGAGACAGAGAGAAACAGAGAGAAGGGGGAGGGCCCAGAGCAGTCTCCATAGTTGACATTAATTTTCCATATAGTTTCACTCCACAGGTGGGCACAGGGCTGCGCAGGGCAGGAACTGGGCCGGGAGCCTCCCGCATAGGCCCCGGCAAGAACTGAACTGGGGGCACACCCCAGTTCAGCATATGGGTCCGCATGGGCCGGGGCCGGGATTTGATCCTCGGCCCCTGGGGCTTCAAAGCGAGCGTTTAACCCGCTGAGCCATCCCAGGTTTCCCAATTTATTTTATTTTATTTATTTTTTTAAAGATTTATTTTAGGGGATATCGGGATGGCTCAGCAGGTTGAGCACTTGTCTTGCAGCCTTGGAATCCTAGGATCAAATCCTGGCCCCTGCCATGGGGGCCCATATGCTGAATTGGGGTGGGCCCCCAGTTCGGGTCTCAATGGGGCAAGCTTCATGTGGGAGGCCCCTGGCCCAGGTCCTACCCTGCTCAGCCCTGTGCCCACCTGTGGAATGAGACTATGTAGAAAACCAATGATGTGCAACTATGGAGACCGCTCTGGGCCCTCACCCTTCTCTCTGTCTCTCTCTCTGTCAAAACAATAAAAATAAATCTTAAAATTTTTTTTATTTATTGTTGTTTTGACAGAGACAGTCTCCACAGTTGTACATCATCAGCTTTCCACATAGATCTGTTCCACACAGGTGGGCAGGGGCTGCCCGCATGGGAGGCATACGCCCCCTTAAGCCAGGGGCGGAACTAGGGGTATGAGAACCGGGCCTCCCACATGGTAAGTACACTCCAGTTCAGCATATGTGTCTGCACTGGCCTGGGCCGGGATTTGTTCTTCCGTCCCCGGGGCTGCAAAGAGAGCACTTAACCCGCTGAGCCATCTGGCTTCCCCTTATGTAATTTCTTAATCTCATCTCAATGCAATGAAATAAGTAACATGCACAAGTCCATAGCACTTTGATCATGTTCTCAACACACTTTGCTTCCTTGGCTCCCTCTTTATTATTATGAAATAATTTTTGTTTGTTCTATACCATATAATAAAATTGGTAGTGACCCTGCCTGCTAGCAAAAGCATATATTTTACTTCTTCTATGTATTTTCTTCTCTCCTCTATATATTCCAACATTGATTTATGAAATGCTATGTAGAATGGCATTATAGATTTGTCATTACCTAAACATTTTATAAGGTAATAAGTACAACATTGTTGCTCTTTCCTTCTTTTTTCTTTATTCAACTATGGTTTCGACTGTAAAATGAGCTTACAGGAGCCTAAAGTTGGGATATAACAGTTTCTGATGAAATTATGATTCATTTTTCTTTCATGGAGAAATACTTAAAGATGGAAAACTCAATATGATGTTTGATTTCAGCGTTGAACTGCACCCATTTATAACACGGTTCATGTGTACTGGAATGTTGCTCATGGCTCGTGTAATTCTATGAAAGACTTTTGTTTCTATGAGTACATAGCAGGGATATCTGTCCACATGATGAGAAAATTATAATGTACTTTATCCAAAGGAAACATCCTTGGATGGAGGGGAAGTGGGCTATAATAATTTTTGCTCACATTCCCACCAATAATTTAATTGTCCTTTTTCTTGAGGGAAGCTGGTCATGAGAAAAATTTGTTTCACATGACATTATGTACCATATTCAGATTTGCAGCCATAATTTTGTCAGAGTCGATTATCACAGGATTGTAGTAGTAAAAAAAATGAATTGGGATTTAAACTTTTATGAAAAAGCACTCATATTGTGGAATATGACTTTTTAATGGAGTGCAGGCATTAAACAGACCTTGTATTAGGCTCTGAAATTAATGGGTCATTGTATAACTTTCTAGTTTTCATAGCTTGATAAGATTAATGCTTGCTTATATAGCAAATTCAATGGCTCATTTAATTTCATATGAATGTTTAAAGTTAAATTGCTTTTGGATTAAGTCTAAACTCATTATTCATTTTAATGTCTGAAAGAACTTTCATTTTTCTTTCATTTTATTTAATCAAGTGCATCATCATTAAGTAAAGGCTGCGGACCTAGATATCTAAAAATAATGTGAAAAGAAAATTTATTAATTTATATTGAAAAAAGTCTTGTTATAAAATTATATAATACTATACCATGCTTACATCTGGCGGTATTTCAGAGAAGATGAGATATTTATAGGCTTTTTGTCATGTTTTAAAATAGCAAATTGAAAAGCTGCCCATTTGGCTGTCTAATGTTCAGTGAGCGTTCCTTGAGCAGAGATTACCATTGACCTTTATTTATACATTTTTCATTTATTTTCTTAGTCAACAAACATTTATTCAGAACCTACACTCTCTAAGACACCGACCAAGCAATGAGGAGTATTCTCCGATGAAAAACACTTGGTGCTTCATCTGAGAGAAGCAACAAGTCTCATAGAAGGAAACTTCACTTTAGAGGGCTGTGGAGTTCTTGTCTGTATGTGAGGGAGTTTTATTCAATGATCTTTAAGATTTGCTTCAGTTATCATGGCCATATCATCCCCTGGGCTCTGGATAGAAAAAAGAAAAACAAACAAACAAGTGAATCTTCAAATTTATAATATTGGTCATATTGACATAATATAATTATAACCATAGATGACTCTAATTATTATTTGAAAATTTCTTTGAAATATAAAAAGCATGTTGCCTGTTATTCTATCATTTCTTGTTGAGCAGGTAACCATTTATCTCCAGGTTGGATAACAATTGTGTTAAGTAGTTCTAGGACTTTGCTAAGTCCTATGGGGGCAGGGATGTGTTGGTCTGTCTTGCCTCATTGCTCTGTCCACATGGCCTATAACAGTGCTTGGCATGTGGTGGGAGATCCGTAAATATTCATTAAGTGAATGAGTAAAATAATGAATGAAAGAGTGAAGGAGAGAGTGATTGGATGCTGTTTCATTTACTCTTCATGAATAACTGAATGCAGTAGATACTTTATCCTCATTTTATAATGAGGAAACTGAAATTTAGAGAGATTAATTAAGTAACTTGACCAATGGAATGCATGTCATAGTATGCTGTGGCTGAGTTAGAACCTCAGTCACTCTTTCCTCTTTTCATGGTACCACAAAACAGAGATGGTGATTCTAAGAACAGTAGATCATATTGGTTCTTAACTTTGGCTATAGCTTCCAATTACCAATAGCTCTTTCTAAAGCCACCAATGCCTGAATCCCACTCCAGCCCAATTAAATCAGAATTACTGTGAGGTTGGGCCTGAGTTTATATATTTTTTAAAGCCTCTCCCATTCCTTCCCTTTCTTCCTTCCTTCCGCTAACTTACACTTTGCAAATCTGGGAGGAAAGATGCAAAACCTTGCCCTCAAAGAACTTTACAGTTTAGTGCAATTGCTACTGAGTAGTCAAATATATAAATGATAAATCTGCGGATGCCAGTGATCTATTGTAGTAGATTCTCTTCACCTGCTCCATGCATGTCTCCACATCATCTGTCATTTCTTTTTACAACTGAAACTCCAACATGCCTTTGTATCATAAACGTTTGGAGAGCGTTTGAAAACTAGAGACTTACTGAATGGGAAACCAGAGGTAAGGGAGTGTGAAACTTTGTATTGTTTTTTCCTCCAGGCATCACCAGGAATTCTTCAGAACAGCCCAGTGTGGAAGATATTAATACAACTTTGGGCTTCTTAACAATGTGAACCCCAGTAGCATTAGCATCACTTAGAAACTTGTTGTAGATGCATAATTTCTATTTTTATTAAATTTATTGGGGTGACATCGGTTAGTAAAATTACATAGGTTCCAGGTGTACAATTCTACAACATATTGTCTATGTGTTGTGTTGTGTGCTCACCACCCAGACAGAATCAGTACTCCTTCCGTCACTATATGTGAGGGCTGTCCACCAGTATCCAGCCATGTAATCATTCTTGTTATATTGACAATGGCTGGACTTTTCTGGACAGCCCTCTTATTAGATTCCCCCTCTCCCCCCACCCCCCTTACTCTTTGATAACCGCTAAACTATTGTCTGTGTCTGTGAGGTTTTGTTTCTTTGTTGCTTTCAGTTTTATATCCCACATATGAGTGAAGTCATATGGTTCTTAATTTTTTCTGTCTGGCTTATTTTTCTTAGCATGATGATCTCAAGGTCTATTCATGTGTTTGCAAATGACATTCATTATTTCATCTTTTCTTATGGCTGGGTAATATTCCATTGTGTATATGTACCACCTCTTCTTTATCCAGTCATCTAGGCTAATCTCACTGGGATAAATTCAAGGTGTCAGTAGGCTGACCATATGCACAATTTGAAACAGGACAGTACTATTGTTTTCAGTCCCATTTAAAATAGTACATCTGGTCATCCTAGTGTATGTTAACAACTCGCAGTCCAGATTCATTCTTTTGCACATGGCTTTTCAATTTTTCCAGCAACATTTACTGAAGAGGCTTTCTTTTCTCCATTGAATATATTTTACTGTTTTGTCAAAAATTATCTGCCCAGATATATGTGGGTTCATTTCTGGGTTTTCAATTCTATTCCACTGGTCTGTGTGTCTTTTTATTCTGCCAATACCATGGTGTTTTTTTTTTTTCTTCAAAGATTTATTTTATTGTTTGAGAGGAGAGAGAAGGGGGAGGGCTCAGAGCAGTCTCCATAGTTGTAAATCATTAGCTGTGACATAATTTCATTCCACACAAGTGGATGTGGGGCCACACATGGTGGGAACTGAACCTGGGGCCTCCTGCATGGGAGGCGAGAACATCCATCCACCATCCCTGCAGTTACTGGTTGTGCCACAGTTCAGCATATGGGTTTGCATGGCCCAGGGCCAGGATTCAATCCCTGCACTTTGCAGTTGCAAGGCAAGCGCTCATCCTGCTGCGTTATCCTGACATGGTCCATGCTGTTTTGAATATTGAGGCTTTGTAGTATAAGTTGAAGGCAGGGACTATGATACCTCCAGCCTTTTTCTTTTTTTGTAGGATTGCTTTGGCAATTCGGGGTCTTTTGTAATTGCATACAAATCTGATGCATATTTTCGGATGCTCTCCAGAACAATTGAATCAGAAACGTTGGGGGTGGGGCCTGCAATCCAGTTTAACTAACTCTCTCGGTGTGCATTAATGTTTGAGAAACACTGGTAAACGGAGTGTTGGCTCCTGAAGGAGACGGGAGTACGTCCCGTGCCCAGGCTGAGCTGAGATGCGAGGGTTAAAGGAAAAGAAAACCAGCTTCCAGTTGTGACAGTGGGAAGTGAGGGTGCTGGTGGGAACAAGGAGGCAGAACCTGGAAGGTGTGAGCCCACCTAGACTCTCCTTCCACATGGGCAGGGAAAGGAGCTAAGGCACCATCCCCAGGAGCTGCAAAGCAGGTATGTTCACGTCTGTGGCGACACTGAGTGGGGAAAGGGGATTTTGCTTTAGAAATGGGTTTAAACCAATTGAGAGGATTTTCTGAGAAGCAGGTAGTGCCAAGTTATGGATGTGGAAATCAGTCAGGAAGTTGGTTATGGAGAGGCAAGGCTTGAATTTCCCTAATACTGATTTTTAAAAAAGATCTATTTTTTATTGTTTGAGAGAAAGTGTGTGTGTGTGTGTGTGTGTGTGTGTGAGAGAGAGAGAGAGAGAGAGAGAGAGAGAGAGAGAGAGAGAAAGAGAGAGAAAGAGAGACAGAACGGGGGGAGGGCTCAGAGCAGCCTCTATAGTTGCACATCATTAGTTGTGACACACTTTCATTCTACACAGGTGGCTGTGGGGCCGTGCAGGGAGGGAACCAAATGAGGGGCCTCCCATGTGGGATGCCAGAACCGTCACTGCCATCCAGTGGTTACCAGCCACATCGCAGTTAGCATACATGTTTGCACGGGCTGGGGCCAGGATTCAATCCCCAGACCTCGTGGTTGCAAGGCTAGCGCTCACCTGTTGAGCTATCAGCATCCCTGATTTTTTTTAACAGAAAATAAAAGGGTGTGGGGAGGAAAGCTGGGATGGCTCAGCGGGTTGAGCACTAGCTTTGCAGCCCCAGAGCCTGAGGATCGAATCCCGGCCCTGGCTCATGTGGACCCTTATGCTGAACTGGGCTGTGCCCCCAGTTCAGTTCTTGCCGGGGCCTATGTGGGAGGCTCCCGGCCCAGTTCCTGCCCTGCACAGCCCCGCACCCACCTGTGGAGTGAAACTATGTGGAAAACTAATGCTGTCAACCATGGAGACTGCTCTGGGCCCTCCCCCTTCTCTCTGTCTCTCTCTGTCAAAAAAAAAAAAAAGAAAATGAAAGAGGTTTTGTGATTTTTCTAATGAGAATTTGGGAATTCTAAGTCTTTACTTTTTCCACATAAAGAGTGCCACACATGGTATTTTTTTTCCTGCGAGTCGGTTGACTTAGAGAGACTTATTAGATAATGAATTATTTTGAGGGTGATTTTCTAGGTTTGGGGAGAGATGCACCTGTCTGAGATGCTTAAAGACTTCATTAGATAACATTTGTCAGCTGCATCAGCCACAGGTAACTCCTGACGAGAACTGTATCTCCTTGTAGGTAGTGGAACCAAGTGATGTTCTGAATTTCGTGGGGCTGTTGAAGAGGTTTGTAGGGGTGTTATGCCTAACAGGCTGTTGTCAAGATAATCAGACTATGTACAATCACTTTCTGATTTTCTTTCAAAGTTCCTAAATGGTAATGCAAAGTAGCCAAGAAAAGATGACACATTTGTGTACCATAAATGTATCATTTCCATTTAAAGCATAATAGATCCATACTTTCATTGATAAATTCCTGTGAATGCTTTGCTTTTATTTGTTTAACCTTGTGTGTCTTTGGGTACAACTTGAATTGTGAATACCGAATGAACTAAGTTTTTCCTGACAAAATTGTGTCTTCATGTATCACACTACTTATATGCACAGATTTTTCATTTGCTGAAAATACTCTTTATGATAGAAATATTTGCATTTTCTACAAAGCTTTCTCTTTGGGCTAATTTAAAAAATATAGGGAAAGCCGGGACGGCTCAGCGGGCTGAGCGCTCGCTTTGAGGCCCCGAGGACCGAGGATCGAATCCCGGCTCCGGCCCAGGCAGGACCCACGTGCTGAACTGGGGAGTTCCCACAGTTCGGTTCTCTAGCTGTCTCTGTCTCTGTCTCTCTCTCTATCTGTCAAAAAGTAAAATAAAAATAAATATGCACTGAAGATAAAATAATTACTCTCTATAAATATAAAAAGATAAAAAAAAAATATATATATATATATCCCCCAGAAAAGCACAGTATTATTTATTGTGTTGGAGTAGGAACGTCTGTGGTTTCGCTCTTAGCACAGCCAGCAAGAAGTTTGGGCTTCAGTTGCAGTATGTGAGAAAGTATTTGAGAGACTGATTTCACCCAATCCGGTTCCCTCAGTGACTGACCAGCTCTGGGAGAGCTTACGGACTCCTCAGACAGGCCAGTAGCTGCTTTAAAGGAATTCTTCGGCATTTAATAGAATACTCTAAGCAAAGTGTTTTTGCTCAGTGTTAATAAGCTCTTTATAAATGTTAAAGTTTTGGTAAAAAGTAGCAAGGTGGAGTGAGAAGGTAGTAGGTGGGGATTTCAGAAAGCTTACTCTAAAGAACATGCAAGTTTTTGCTAGCCCATGGTTTTCTGATCAGTGTTGGGTAGAGTTTGAATTTGATGGTTTCTAAGAGTTACTGCAATGACTGAAACTCACTGTTCTATTAAAAGAATAGACTTATTTTGAGAAGTAGGAGATGTGGACCTAGCTATTATATTTTCCCCCGTCTTCTCTCTTTTCCTTACTTACATTTTTTTTTAGATTTTTTTTAGTTTTTACTCCTTCTCCCTCTTCCTACCCTCATGCTACACGTCTTTCCTTGCCCTTAACACATCACCCTAACAATTGTGGTGTTAGACAAATCAATGGAGAAAATGGACTTTCTTTCTAAGAGAACTGACTAGGCAACCTCTTATTACCAGCTGCGTTACCTCTACATTGGGCCTGAAACCCGTCCAATGACAGGCAGGCAGTATCCACTCGGCTCTGTGGAATCAAGCACTGTCAGGATTTCCGGTTTGCACGGGGGCTGGATGTTAGGGAATGGTTGATTTCACTTCAGAACTTCAAGAGGCGCTCCAAATCCTGGAGTCAGTTTTGGTGGCCAATCAAAGGTGAACATGTAGCTCTCCACCATCATGAGAAAAGAGAAAAAAACTATCAGCACATAAATGATGCATTCTAGAAATGTACACTTGAAACCTATGTAATTTTACTCACTCATGTCACCCTAATAGATTTAATAAAAAAATAAAAACAAAAAAGAAAAAATTATTAGTTATTCAATGACATCTTACTATTAAGCTGTAAGGACATTGGTTGGGGTACCATGTCTAAGTAATTGATTGGAGTATCACATCTAAGTAAACAAAATACACGAACAACCACAAATGATGAACTAAACAAACTACCAGATTTGTGGAATATGCAGTAGAAAAGAAATTAAGTGACCTAGGAAGATGATCAAGGTAGCAAGTTAAATAGGATGTGCCTCTTTATGTCAATTAAGAATCTGTATGTGAGACTGCAAGTAATGCAAAGTTTTCAAGGGTTATCTCTAAATGCCGAGAGCTTCAACAAAGTAGTTTCTATACTTTCAGTATATAAACTTCTAACTTTAAAAAGATAGATAGAAATGTTAACATTTATGACAAAGACAAAAATAAAAGGAATGCTACAACTAGAGGCTCTGAACGCATGTAAGTCAAGGAAATAATTCTGCCGACGAAATAAATCTGCACTGGGTAAAAGGAGAAAGTGGTTCCGTTTGCAGCCAGAAATCGCCCTGTGATTGAGCTGCCTCACTTGCCCAGTTCCCCTACCTGAGCGCCTTGCTCTGCCTCTGACCCCTCTTTTATTCCTCGTGGTGGAACTGAGCTACCGCATGACCCACGCTGCCTGAAACCTTGAGAGTGAGTCAAGGAGAGAATTAAGTAGCAATTCGAAGAGATAAAAACATTAAGAAATATTGCCTGAGACTAAAAAATTGCCCCCAGATTTTTCTCAAGTGCCGCGGAAATGAAAGCAGAAAATTGCTCTGTGCCGTTTCTGGGGCCCACTGCTATTAGAGACAGATGATAAACCTCCCCAAATTGGCGTGCCCCGCACGGGGCTGGAGCAGAGAGATGGCGCTTGCCTTTTTTAAACAGAGAGAACTTGGTGACAAGCTGCAGCTAAATCCAAGCCTGCTATGGAGCTGTTTCTGGAGGCCACCAGCGGAGAGGAGTCAATGTCCCTAAGCACATGAACGCAGTGCCTGGTCCTTTACTTATACCCCCTCCCAGAAATGGACAAAAAGGATCCAGGCAACTTAAACTTCCTCCTGTTTCATCAACTAGCATGTGGTCTCAGGATGCGCCTCATTTGAAGGCAGGTTTGGGGGTTCGGAATCTCCCAGTAAGGTCCAGTTTGTCTTTGTAATCAAACCTGAGTTTTAATCCAGTGTTTATTAGCTGAGTAGTGTAAGCTGGTACCATCCTTTCCTGGCCTTTTGTTTGAAGGATGAGATTTACTTTATTTTTGGTGTTACTCTCTCCCTATTTCTGCAAACTGAATGCATTTTTTTTGCTGGTTTTATGTTGTTTTTGGTAGTTGGATTACCATGGGTGAATGTGAGAAATGGATTGAGAGAGGGTGAGTGAGGGAGCTTAGAGAAGGAAAACAGGAGAGCACAATAAAAAGCCTAAATAAAGTGAAGGAATGAAGAAATGAAAGAAAAGTAGGAGTATAGGGACTGTGGAGTTTGGGAAAGTCCCATGAGAGGATCTGGAGTGGCCACAAAATTCCTGAGACTAGAGAGTAGTTATGGGAAGTGTGAGAGACAACTGCGACTTAGGAATTTGAGTCTTAAAAAAAATTGTTTTTAGAGATGCATGTAAAGAATGAATTCCTTTGATGATTCCCAAGTTTAATTTTATGGCTGAGCAGCACAGAGACTGGACCACAGGGGCCATAATTTATTTGCAGACTATATAGGTGTGAACTAACGTTGATATCGGTGTTAAAAATAGGTGTTAGAGGGATGCCGGGATAGCTCAGTGACTGAGCGCTTGCCTCGCAATTGCCAGGTCTGGGGTTTGATTTCTGGCCCTGACCCGTGCAAACCCTGTATGCTGAACTGTGGTGCAACTGGTAACCGAATACATGGCTCAGTAGCGAAGGTTCTTGCCTCCCATGTGGGAGGCCCCCACTTTGGTTCCCACCTCACGCATTCACCTGTGTGGAATGGAATCGTGTGACAACTAATGATGTACAGCAATAGAGACTGCTCTGGCGCCCCTCCATCTCTTTCTTTCTCTTTTTCCTCTAACAATAAAAAAAAAAAAAATTTTTTTTTAAAGTGAATCTTCCAAAAAAATAGGTGTTGGTATATCCATTTTATATATGATAACTCTGAATGCTAGATATAAATTCCTAGGTGAGATTATTAGGTCAGGGAATCAGGTTTCACGTCCCGGTCTGTCTCCTTATTTTTCTCCAGATCATGCTTCCTGGCCACCTGGATTACAAACAAAGGTATATGATGAAAATAAACGACTGCTTTAAGCAACAGGAATGGTTTCATGGCAAAGCTTTTGCCTTGTTAAATCGCAGAGGGCAGAGGTCCAGCTGTTGACCATGACTGAGTAATTGCCAGATATTCATCAGTGCACACGTTCATTCTGTCAGCGACTATTTGTTGTTTGCAACACACAGTATAAGGGTAGAGGAAACAAATGTAAATAAAAAAGAGATGTGATCTCTGTTTTCATAGAGCTTGTAGCCCTAGTGGGGAGACCGGCGTTCATCTGCTGATAAACGTAAAGTATTTGAAAGGAAGAAATATGGTTTCCTGAGAGTCTGTGCTGAAGTAACCTCAGGTCGGATGTCAGAGGAAGACATGGGGATGTGCATTCAATCTGGAATGCAGTCGCCTCTCTTTTGTTCCAGAAACCTATTGACTGTTTTGTTCACTGTATTCAGTGCCTAGAATAATGCCTGGCATATAACAGGTGAAGTTCCAGCATGGTATGACTTATATTCTGCTAGAGGAGATGAACAATAAACAGATAAATCAATATGTGACATGTTTTCAGGTGGTAAGGGAGATGAAGCAAAATAAGGAAGAATAAGGAGGAAGAGTAACTAATGGTGTTATTTTTGATAGGATGTTTAGGTAACACATCTGAGAAGGTGACATTGAAGGAAAGAGACCAGAGTCAGGGTGTTAAAGAGAAAACCACAGGCCCCAAATGGTATCACTTGTGTTAAAACCCTTGACAGCAAATCCAGATTTAATACCCAATCTAACTGCTGTTTCATCCTTGCCCAGAAATATAATATTAACCAACCAGTCTGGAATTTTCTGGTCAAGCACCAGCAAAGTAATGTCACATGGGCTGGCTCGATGCCCTGTAGATAGTAGAGACAATTGCGTGATGAAACCTTGTCTTTCCCATTCCCCCCAAATCAGAGGTTCTGGTCTAAAAATAATCCCTGATTTTCTTTTGTTCATAGCTCCCTTGCCTCACCTTTCTTCCTACCTTACATTTGTACAACCCCTTGCAGCACCCGTCTAGTTGCTAGATGGGAAGCCGATTAGATCGTCAAATTTACTTGGCTGAACTTTGTTTTTTGACAAAGGTGAGCACTGAACCGTGCAGTACAGTAGAGGACAACATTTCATGCCAAGGCACGAGCAAAAGCATTGCCTCCCAGCCAGGTGCATTTTTAGTGTGCTCAAGGAACAAGGAGGCAAGTGTGTTCACGCAGCGTGAGTTATGGGGAAAGCTACAGAAAACGTACTTGGAGAGATGGTCAAGGACCACTTTGTAGACCTCGGCAAAGGTTCTCAATCTTACAGAGAACAAACTGATGGTTGCCAAATGGGAGGCGGGTTGAGGGGCTGGGTGAAAAAACTGAAGGGATGAAGAAGTGCAAATTGGTAGTTACAAAATAGTCGTGAGGATGTAAAGTACAGCATAGGGAATATAGTTGGTGATATTGTAATAACTATGTATGGTGCCAGGTGGGTACTAATCGGGGGATCACTTTGTAAATTATGTAAGTGTCTAACCATTGTGCTGTACCCCTGAAACTAAAATAAAATAATATTGAATGCCAACTGTACTTGAAAAAAAATGACTTTATTATGAAAAAAAGATTTTGGATCTTATTCTTAATATGATGGGAAACATTTGGGTCCTTTTGAGCAAGGGAGTTTCCTGACCTCATACACACACAGACATGTACACACACAGGTATAGCTGCCTATGTATATCTATACACATATTTCATATCTCCTAGCAATAAAGGTAACTATTTCTCTCATTGGGTAGAGTGTTCTACCAACTGGCATAGATCAAAATGTTGTACATCAAATTTGTATCTCTATGGCATAATGTAACTGGTGAAGGAAAGGGACCTCTTGTCATTTTCGTTTCGAATATCAAGTTGTATTAAAGAAAACACTTTTCTCAGTCACAGGTGCAGATGGAAAGAATGAGTGACATTTTGACGTTCTCTTTTTGATAAATCTTCTCCCTTGGTGCTTCCAGTGTGCTTTTAGGAACAAGCTGCAGTGTATCTTTGATAGAGTGGATCTGTGTCTTGGTGCCAGTAGCGCTGCATTTAGAAGTATGCTTCCAGCTTGAGAATCTCAGAGGAGAGCAGAGCCCGGAACAGCACACCGCCCCGAACGTCTGGGTCGCTCAGAGGGGGCTGAGCCATCCGTGTAGCTGTCCTGATCACAATCCCTTGCATCTGAGTTTCCAAAACACTTCTTACATTCACTCATTGATGTGATCTTTATAGCAACCCAGTATGATAATCAGGGCAAGAGTATTTGCTTCAATTTTATAGGTGAGTAAAGCGAGGCTTAAAGAGGTGAAGTAAATGGCTAGAAATGAGAGTGTGTGTGTAAGTTTGCCGACTTAAACATTATACACGTAAAATTTTCGACACAGTGATAGGCACAGAGTGGGGTCTCAGTTTTAATCTCCTTGCCCCATTGGCCACACTGTATATATTTAGATATGAATATATAGCCGTCACTAGCCGGTCTTTAGTGACTTGTCTTTCTCTTGGGTTTATATGCTTCAGTCTCTGTGATAATTTCAACAATCCACTGACAGAGGATTCATTTGTGTTGGAGATATTTTAATAGAACCTGCTTTCCTGAGGCCTCAGTGTTTTCTAGTTCTCCCATGGATATACTCGTATTCTATATGGTAGTTACTGAAGTGGGGAAGCTCTTGGACAATATGGAACTGTTCTCAAGGAAAATATAGAACTGTTCTCAAGACAGAATTTCCAGCGTTGCTATTCTTCTCCATGCGGGTCATACGCTGGTTCTTGCAGCATTACAACAATCCTGGAAATCCTTACAGAATTTCTGTATGGAAAATACCCAACACTAAAAGCAAACTTATGACATTTAAACGCCACACGTATTTTTTTTTAAGTATTATTTAACCATATATGAAAGTCAGAATTTCCTAGCAAACAAAATAGACTGAATGCTTGTTGAAGTTTTGAGGCCTTTTGGAGCTTTTATTTGAAGAGGGTTGGGGAGAGTTTAAACTTTGAGGCTACCCAGAATTCAAACTTTCTATGTAGAGTAAGTTCCCTGTTGTATATAGGGTAGGAATACCCTATCTGAGAAACAGGGTGGTTGAGTAAAGAGTTTGGTTGTAGTGGAATCTGTCTTTCCATGTCTAGGCATACTGGGCCCCATTCTTTGGAATTTACTGTTAATGAGGAGTTCTTCCTCCTCCTCCTCCTTCTCCTCCGCCTCTTCCCCTTCCTTCTCTTCTTTTTTTATTCCTTTCTACTCTTCCCTCTTCTCCTCTTTTGTTTTTAATGCTCTAGGAGTTACTCAAATGGTGAAGCATAGTTTAGAAATCCACACTGATAGCAGCAGAGTCAAGAGTCGTGTGTAGAGAGGAGATCCAAGATGGCGGCATGAGAGGAGCACGCCGATAACTGCCTGGGAAGGGCCTTGTGAGCAGAGGGGAATCCACAGGGGAAACCCTGAGAAGAAACCTCAACTAAGAGAACCACACAACGCGGAACAACACCCAAAGGTTAGAGAAAAATGGGGAGAGCGGGAGAGGAAAAGGGAAGCAGTGGTTCGGGGACAGAGACTCGGAGCGCGGCCCGGGGCTGGCAAACACAAAGGGGGATTGGGGGACGACGGTCAAAGTGGAGCTGGATGGAGGGCGGGCTGGAAGCCGAGACCTAGGGAGCGTGGAAGCCCCACAAGACTGTGGACAATTTAACATCCGAACTCAAGGGACAGCACGCAGTGCCCTAATCAGATCACAGAGCCTACAGTGGAGCAGGGACTGTGGAGCAGGGCGGCGGCACTTCCCGGCGGGCGGGGTGAGAGCAGGGCACCAGCCCGCAGCAGCTCAGCACCCCTGATTTACGGAGGAGACTGACTGTGAGGGAGCGCCTTCTGAGGACAGGGCTCTTGGGGTGAGGGCTGGGGCTGGAGTGGGCACAGCTGCATTGGACGTGCTTGGAGGGACTCCGGCGGTCTCAGCAGAGCCGGGAGCGGAGAGCGGCTGCCGCCCGAGCTGCGGCCTGTGCGCGCAGGGCTTTCGGCGCCCCGCCCACCGGACTGCTGCGGCGCCGCTGCCTGCTTGCCGGCGTGCAGTTGGGCTTTTGGTGCCCCGCTCACCAGGCTGCTGCGGCGACTCTGCCTGCGCGGAAGTGCGTTGTTGGGCTCTCGGCGCCCCGCCCACTGGGCTGCTGCGCATCACTACGTGCACGCACTGGGCTTTCGGTGCCCCGCCCACCGGGCCGCCCTGCAGTGCCGCTGCCTGCTCGCGGGACCGGCTTTTGGCGCCCCGCCCACCGGGCTGCGGCAGCGCTGCTGCCTGCTTGCAAGCGCGCAGCTGGGCTTTTGGCGTCCCGCCCACCGGGCCTCTGGGGCGTGGCGGACCGCGCGCAACTGGGCTGCCTGCCGGGTCTCCGCGGTGTCATTGCCTGTGCCCGGGACTGCGCGGCCGACCGGGGCCACTGCCAAGCCCCAGCCCATCCAAGTGCTGCCCTGCGGGCATGCCTTACAGATACAGTTGAAGGAGGGGCAGCCAGGAGGAGGAAAGACCAGAGCTCCTGTGCCCCGCTCCCACTGAACCACCAGCCCCCCTGCTGAAAGAGGAATCTGCTATTGTGTCTCAGGCCCGCCCTAGCTCCTACTCACACGCCCCCACCCCTGGCCACACCTTTACTACCCTGCTATCTCACAGCTAAGACAGCAACCTGAAGTGCCCCAGGACACAGAAGCTGTCTGCTTCCCCCAACCCTCTCCCAAAAATCTCCTTCTCCCACAACTGAGTCCAAAAGAAAAAGTAAAGAGAAGCCCATCTGATAGGCAAACCCCCAGAGGGAAAACAGACTCATGCGTAAAGCAAAAAGAACCACATCAAACACAATGCACACCTCAGAATCCAAAGCCCCTCCAGAAGATCAGGGGCAGTCTTTAGTAAAGGACCTTGCACACTTGGAATCAAATCTAAGTGAAACAGAATTC
>PVKE010030732.1:0-19455 GCA_004027555.1 Craseonycteris thonglongyai
CAGTCTCCATAGTTGACATTAGTTTTCCATATAGTTTCACTCCACAGGTGGGCATGGGGCTGCTCAGGGCAGAAACTGGGCTGGGAGCCTCCCGCATAGGCCCCGTCAAGAACTCAACTGGGGGCACACCCCAGTTCAGCATATGGGTCCACATAGGCCGGGGCTGGGATTCGATTCTCTGGCTCAGGGGCTGCAAAGTGAGAGCTTAACTCAATGAGCCATCCCAGCTTCCCCTAGTGTTTAGAGTGGGTGGTGGCTGCATGTAGAAAGCACTCCCTCCCTCCCTCCCTCAGCTGGAACAAGCACAATGCTTGTGTTCCGTCCCGGTGTAGGTGTTTGGCTACAGTAACCTTGCAGTATTTGTATTTGCGGTCTGCTGGGAGCACACACTAGAAGGAGAAAGCTACGTGCTCAATTCAGATTCAACAGGAGATCCCGGCCCGCCCTGCCTCCAGGTCGGTGGCTCTGTGGGTAGTGGAGCTGTCTGTTCCCACAGGTGTGGTCACACTGGCCTCTTTGTTTTTTTTTTGTCTCTCTGCTCAGGTCATATCTTAGCTTCTGGGCTGTCAACCAAAGATAATGTTCACCCCAATGACACCCTCAGACACAGCTGGGCTGAATGGGGCTGAGTGTGCGGAGTGACTGATAGCTCACCAGGAGCGGGGCTTCCCTTCTGCCCTGGAGCCTGGCTGTGAAATAAAGCAAATGAAAAATGGTAGCAATAAAGAAGACTGTTCAGGGTACACAATGCCTCTTTGTTTCCAGGTGACTGATAAGGCTTAGGCCTAAGACCACGCAGGCTGGAATCTGAGCAATCTGGTTCTCTTTCCAGCTTCTGGAATCCACCTGTGATATCGCTAAGCCCCCTGTCCCTTACAAAGGCCTCCTCACGAGCCTGGCTTACTCAATAGACAGCTGTGTGGGAGGGAGGGGGCTGAGACCCACAGCAGCTATTGGGAACTATCCCAGGGTACACCCTGGCAGGAGAGGAAAACTCCAGTCTTGGCCGCTGTTGCCAGGCTGAGTGAGGTCCCATTTGTACTTAACCTCTGTGGGCCTCTTTTTTGCAAACTGAAAGCAACATGAATGGACTTGGGGAGTATCCTGAGATTAATGAAATCCCTGGAGGAAGAGCTGAGGAAAATCAGGTGGTGGTATTTATTGTGTTGACAGGGCAGTTCTGTTCATCAAATCCCCGGATTTTAGGGTCTGGAGGGCCATCCTCAGGTGGATAATGTTCCTCCCTGCCTCTTCTCCTCCCTCCCTTCCTCCCTGTCTCCATCCTTCTCCAGAGCTCAGGAAAGTTCTCAGGAATGCCTGCCCCTTGGACTGGTGGGGGAGCAGATATTCTGGGAAGAAAGCCATTCGGGGAGCTTGGCCGGCTCCAGGAACGCAGCGGGTCTTCCTTTACGGGGGAGTCCGCTGAGAGTTCAGAGAAAGGCTGCCCTCACCCTCCTCACCCGGGCGGACCTGGAAGAGCTGGAGCCCACACATCATGGCCTGTTTCTTAGCTCTGTCCTTTCTATAAGGTGCCGTTCCTCCTGGGAGGACAAAGCTACGGCTCCAGTCTCAGGGTCATATGTCGCATGATAGGAGAGGTGGTACAAAGTATAGCACATAAACTTACAAATGCTAACGTCCAACCGAAGAGCCTGACTGCAAAATAAACCCATTCCTGTTAAATTGCCATTTTGGGGGCAGGTGAAGTTTTCAGTTAGCCACCAGAGGGTGCCCATGCGCTCTCTGAAAGTGACCCAAACCTGAAAAATGAGAGAACAAAGATTTCCAGAGCATATGAAGACCAAGACAAAATATAGCTCACCCACCCCTGACTCGATATACAGTTCAGCTAAGGAGCTATGAATTTTCAGGGGAAGAGCCAGGGTGAGAGTGATAGAAATCACCTAAATTTTAGCTAAACAAGTTGCTTCTTGACTTTAAATTGGCAATTGCAATAGCACTTTGAGGATTGGCCCAGGGCGCATTTTCATTCTTGGGCAAAACTCCCTCCTCCACCCGTTCTCACTTTGTGTGTACAAAGAAAATGCAAATACATGTAAATATTAGCCTAAGCCACAGGCTTCTTGGAGAGTAAGGCGGCTGCCACTCCTTAGAAATAAAATCTCGTGAGTGAGTGAAAGGACAGAGATTTTCTGAGCCGCTGCTCCTGCTTTGGGGTAAGGGCTCAACCAGAAGAAATGGGGACGCCGCGGTTCTTTGCAGAGATGGCCTTGTCTGGAGTGTGCCTGGAATGAGAGGAACTGAGGGCTCCTATGACCCACTCCTCAACGGGGCCTATGTCTCCAGGGCCTGGCACAGTGACTGGTACACAATAGGTATCCGTCAGTGTTCGTCGAACAAGGGAAGAAATGAGTGTTAAAGTGAGCAGGGATGGGTGGGAGCACGGCCTGAGCTGGCTGGGAGCTTTCACCAGGGGGCGGGGCTGGGGGAGGGTAGAAGGGGACTTTTCCAGGGAGGAGATTGCCTCTACCCCAGGCTTAGACTCCAGAACAAAATGTTTTCACTTTGGGCTAATGCTGCTCAAACTGCTCAGTGAGCCCATTCATTCATGTGGTCCACTCACTGACAATTATTGAGTACCTGCTGGGGACCCTGGCAGTCATCCCTTGTCCACATGCAGGGGACTCTAGTCTCCCTTAGACAGTTAAACTGGGGCTGTACAATAAGGTGACCAGACGTCCCGCTTTTGGCGGGACAGTCCCGATTTTTAATAATTTGTCCCACGTCCCGCGGCATTTTAAAAAAGTCCTGATTTTTGGAAAGAATGCACGACAAGCTAGGGAACGGCGGGAGATAGACCAAATTTTTAATCAAGAACCCCCTCCCCCCTGGTCAATGGTGTCCTGCTTTACCAATGTTAAAATCTGGTCACCTTACTGCACAAAGTCAATGCTGGAGGAAGTGGACACATAACTATTATTCCTGATAGGGGCTTTGGCCCTCTGGAGATCCAGGCAGCATGAGACTTGGCTTAGGTACTGGTTGCTGGGCAATTGGGCCATTCATCTCACTGGGTAAATGCAGGCAATATGTGTGCATATGCCGCATGTGTGTGTATGTGCGTTGCAATAATGCCTTGATCTCACATTGGGGGGTCTACCATTTATACAGCCCTTTGACAGCACCCAGGGCCTCTTACACAGGAAGAGAAGAGATGATTAACATTTAAATTTAGAAACAGCTATAGTTTGGAGACAAAAATTATTTGACTTAGGTTTCTGCCAATTCATCAGAGAAGGAATTATGATGTCCCTGCCTTGAAGCGTAGAAAACGGTCTTCGCATGCTCCCTTTCCAATATTTCTCCCTTGGGGTGACTTTAATGATAATTTGGGGGAAGGGGGGATCTTCAGATGTGCCAGGAGGGCTGCCTGACTTGGAAGGAAGAGAACAGTCTTTGGAATTAGCCTGCCTTTCTCCTCTCCTACCCATAGCTAAGCCTGCCCATCTGATTAGCACCGTGATGGTTCTCTTTTCCCTACCAACCTGAGAAGTATGGTTTCTAGGGCTATGGCCCTTTGGATACATGAGTCTAACATTGATGAGGCACTGATGATTCCTGGGCCCTCTGAGCAGTGGCCCAGCAGGGTCCCCATACTTAGTGACCCCAGTGATGACAGAGATTATATCTCCTTCTAGCCCCTTTTTATTTCTGATCTGTGCTAGGCCCTGGCACAGCTCTGTGTATTCAGGGGAGGTTAGACCTGAGTGAGAGGCTATTAGGAAAGGGCTTTAACAAACCAGCTGGAGCTAAAGCAAAGGAAGTTTCTAGAAAGCTAAGCAGGCTTCTTTCTAAAGGAAACTTCTACCAGATTGTTTTTGACAAAATAATATCTCCAGGGGAAAAAAACATATGTATTTTAAAACAAAGGAAACTAATAATGAGAGGCAAAAAATGGTCCCAACAACTTGTTTCTTTGCTGGAGTGCTCCGTCAAAGAGGATCTTAGTGCAGGCCAAAAGGTTATGGGGTTTGGATACTTATAGAGAGAGTATAGACCAGGGAACTGTTTACCTTAGACACACTGATCCTGGAGCATAGTAAGGTTGTGTGGATTTGTGAATGCCTTTTTTATCAAATGTATAGATACTCTGCTATTTTTAAGAATGAGCTAAGGGAAGGAAGGCAGTTTTAAAATGACTTCTTTGTCAAGGAAAAATAGAGCAAGTGGTATAAACATTTACCTTTTTTTTGGTCTACTGAATAGATACAATTCTATAAAGTTCAGTTAATTACCTTTTATTGAACAAACATCTTGCAGTATCTATATTGTCCCAAGCATTGAGACTTTTATTTGATGGAGGAGACTGATGAACAAGACAACAGACTCTGAATTTCTTGCCTTTGAGGGGTTCACAATCTGGTGAAGGAGGCAGAAAAACAACCAGATTCCCTCAGAGAGGGCGAGCTTTTTCTGCACTCCTGTGGGCTCCGCTGGGGAAGTCTGGCCAGAGCCTGTGGAAGGGATGAGGCTCCATACCACGGGCCTCCACCTCTGATGTGCTATAACTGGGCCAGAGATAGTCATTTGATGGCTGGCCAAGTGAGCAGTCCTTGGGTTACTCTGAACTCAGCCAACGTGCTTTCTCACCTGAAAATCAGTAATTGGGATGCTGAAAGACAAAGTCAGTTAGACGTGGGGAATGAGCCTAAAGTTTATGGAGACTTGGAGCTGAAGCCACCTTGATTAGCCATGAGTGCCCAGAGAGTATATGAAACAGCAGAAGTCAGCTAGGGGAGAGGGAGAGAGAGGGGAACAAGCAACTCGCAGAGAGAGTTTAGGTGGCTCTTAGAGGTAAAGGGTCACGTCCCTTCCCAACCCTGGTTTCCAGTTCCAAAAGGAAGAGACTTACTTCCTTACCTTTGTGTTCTGTGAGACTGCCTTTCTTTAAAATAAATCTTTCTTCCTGAACTAACCAGAGTTTCTTTTCCTTACACTCAGAAGTTCCCTGATTTTGATTCAAAATGTTATAGAACAATGTATTAGTTTCCTAGGGCTGCCATAGACATTACCACGAACTGGGTGGCCTAAAAGAACAGAAATGTATTCTCTTACCGTTCTGGAGGCCAGAATTCTGAAATGGAGGTGTCAGCAGCATTGGTTCCTCCTGGAGGCTCTGAGGGAGAAGCAGTTTCATGTTTCTTTTCTACCTTCTCAGGGCTGTCAAAAATTCTTGGTGTTCCTTGGCTTGTAGTGATGCTGCTCTGATCTCTGCCTTCATTATCATAGGTGTTCTCCTCATGTGTCTCTAATTCTCTGCGTTTGTCACTTATAAGGATACTCATCATTGCATGTAGGGCCCACCCTAATCCAGGATGATCTCATCTAGAGATATTTACCTTAAGTACATCTCCAAAGGACCTTATTCCAAATAAGATTACATTCTGAGGTTCCGGGTGGATAGATCTTTGGTGGGGGGGACATTGTTCAACCCATTACAAATGAGGTATGAATATTTTTATTGCTGGATTATGCAGCTGGTGGACCATGCATTTGCTTAAATAAGCAACAAAGCTGGGGGTGGTGAGGGAGTGTGTGTGTGTGTGGGGGGGGGGAGACTTTTTGGATATTTTACAAAAATAAAGTCCTTGTGGAAAAAAATTATGATTTATGATTGTTTTTAACACGTTATGTACGGATCACAAGAATCTTCGTTTTTTCTGAGCCATGCGTTAAGGATGGATAACGAGAATTCTCATTTTTACTGTTGACTCTTTTTACTTTGCATATTTTATTGAATTATTTGTGTTTCGTTAATATCTAACAGACAAATGTCGTTAATGAATAAAGTCTGCATCATATGTACACTTTTTAGAATTCATATTATTTTTTTTTTCTAAAAAAATAGTGATTTTGAATTGGATACATTTTTTCACCCATGAGTCATTTCACGTGTTACATTCACAACAGTGGATGTACAAATAAACAGAGTTTTCCAAAACTGTAGTGATTTGTTTATAACATTTGGAACCTTAGTATCCCTTAGGCGATTTTGAATTATGTTATTTTTGGAAAAACACCGAATTATTTTATTTAACTCTTCGGTGATACCTTATTAAATACATATTGTAACCTCGTCAATGCAAAGTTATAGGAAGTTGAAAGGAATTATTTTCATATTATTGGCCATAGTTACACAACAATGCTACCATGCATTGCTATGTTCAACATATCATGCATTGCTGTGCAACAGTGCTACCATTCGCTTTTGAATGGATTTTTTTCAAAGCCGCATTGTTCTCCATTGCAGGATTTGAAAGCAGCTCTTCCCTCGGATCGCCACTCGCTGACGTACCACTGGGTTTCGGTTTTCTAGACCCTCGTTTCTAATAATGGAGCAGATTCATTTGACCGCATAAATAAATACTTTTGAAGCTCAGCGTCTTTGGGTTTATCACTAACTCAGGCCTCCCAAAAGCACTTACACTAGCATCTCTGGCTTTCATCGTCCAAACTCGGCTGCGTGTTTTGGTGCTCCCACGATATGAGATGCGCTCACAAGAGGCATTCTTGGTTTGGGTTTAGTTTCCTTCAAGACACTTGCTCATATGGTTTCACTGCCCAAGTTTTGTTTTCGAGTTTTGCTATGTTACGTGCTTGGTTGTTTTTACACAAGAAGACATTGGAGTCTTTACTTGTGCCTATATTCTTTTTCGAACTGGGGATATTATGCTTATAAAAGTTCTTGTTGCAGTTATTTTATTTGTGTGATTGTGTAGGTATGGCTTCGAAAGCTAAAGGTCAAACAATGAGAGAAGATGAAATTTTAGCAGATTTGTGTGCTGATGAATTATCCGATGTACCTGTTGAGGCCAATGAAGAGAGCAGTGAGAGTGAAAATGACAGCGACTTTCCAGTTAGGAGTAAAAGAAGAAAAATTCATTCTTTCATAATTAGCGACAGTGAGTCTTTGGAAAATAGTGACGATGAAGAAATTGACAGTGAAGTTTCCAATACATGGAAAAAACAAGATATAAAAGTTAGTTTGGAGAAATTTGAAGGTAAACCTGGTGTACAAACCAGGCCTAATCATTTTGATAGTATCTCTGAAGTCGTGGAACTTTTTCTCGGTGATGACTTTTTCCAAATCATGTGCGATGAGTCCAACCGGTACTACAGTCAGAACAAAGATAAATATAAATTATCTCCTAAGTCTGGAAAATGGTCCGACATTACTGTTCCTGAATTGAAGAAGTTCCTCTCTATAATAATCCTCATGGGGCAAGTAAGGAAAAGGTCATTGAAAGAATATTGGAGTACTGATCCTTTTATTTCAACACCTATATTCCAGCAATTGATGTCTAGAAACAGATTTGAATATATATGGAAAGCATGGCATTTCAACAACAATGATTTGTATTCAAACACAACAGTAGACAGGCTATTCAAAATCAGACCAATGTTGGACTATATTGTAGAAAAATTTCAGACAGTTTATAAACCAAAACAAGAATTATCCCTACATGAGGCAATGATTCCTTGGAGAGGAAGACTGAAATTCTGCACATACAACCCAGCAAAGATAGTGAAATATGGACTGCTTGTTCGCATGTTATGCGAAAGTGAATCTGGCTACATTTCAAACTTGGAGGTTTATGCAGCTGAGGGTAAAAAACTTGAAGAAACTATCCTATCAGTTTTGAAACCTAGCCTTGGCCAGTGGCATCACGTTTACCAGGACAATTATTATAACAGTGTAAAAATAGCAGAATCTCTTCTTGCCACAAAAACAAGAGTCTGTGGCACAATTAGAGTGAATAGAGGTCTTCTGGAGATTTTGAAAAAAGAATCAAAAAAATTGAAAATGGAAATACAGCTTTTGCCGAAAAGGCCAAGTCCTGCCCCTGAATTGGAAAGATAAATGGGAGGTTAGGATGATTACGACCATTCATGATGCAACCATGAGCGATACAAGGAAAATGAATAAAAGAACAGGACTTATGGTCAAGAAGCCCAATTGTATTCTGAAGTACAATGATTGCATGAAGGGTGTTGACAGAGCAGACATGTATTTATCATACTACACAATACTAAGAAAAACAATGAAGTAGTCTAAAAAAGTTGTGCTGTGGTTGATCAACTGCATTTTTAAATTTCTTTGGGGTCTATAAAACATTGAATCAAGACAGCAAAATAAGATTCAAACAATATCTTCTCAGAATTTCAAAAGATTGGGCAGAGAGCAGTGAGAGGCCAAGACAGGGAGGTGAGACAAGTGGCGACAGGGAACCAGCTGTGAAAGTGCCTACGCAGCGGGCCCCCAAGGAAGACAATCAGGCCAGGCTCTCGGGAGATTTGGCCACACATCATCTGGAGCCCATAGTGGGAAGAGAAAAGAAAAAATATCACACACGGGTGTGTAAAGTGTGCGCATCAAAAAAAGTGAGAAGTGAAACTTGGTACATATGCAATTTTTGCCGTGTCCCACTGCACAAAGGAAGCTGCTTTCTGCAGTATCACACCAGGAGGGATTACTAACATCATAGGTGAGTAAATCCTAAAAAAATCCCATGGAAAAATAATAAATGACATAGAAGCATTTACGCTTTAAAGAGAAGAGTGCGTTTTAAAGTAGTTTCTTTTAAAAACCTGCCGGAACAGAGGGGTATGAGGGATTTAAACCCCGCCGTACGCAACGTGTTAATTTAAGTTTTACATTGAAATAGAAGAGAGAAATCATACTTTCAGTGCCTAGGCTCTTTAAACATATTAATCAACGTAGTTAGTGAATTGTAAATAATTGGAAGGCAGAATGTGGGGGAGTCTTGTTGCTGTTGTTGATTTTGTTCTATATTATATCTTACAATTTACAAAGAGCAATGGTGACTTTAGCAGGAGCAATGACCCCATTGTTAATATCAGTGGGTTGGGGTTGAGGGTTGAATGGAGGTTAGAATGTTGGATATCTTTTGCAAGAAACTTGATTGGGAAATGAGAGAAAGATTTAGGGGCCTCTGAGATGGAGTCTGTGACCTCAGAAACTTAATTAATAATCTATTGTTTGTGTTTCAATGCTACAATTAGCTTTAACCCGTGTTAGAACCTCTTGGGGATGGTATCCACTGATGATGTCTCTTAAGCTGTGCAAACTGAACTTGCTAACCAGGCCCAAGACTTCACCCAGGCGCCTTCATTCCCTACAATAGTGCCCTACCACCACGTTTGGTGACAGACAGAACATCGTGTCTCCATCCTCTGTATAAGCTATTTCCCCTGCCTGGAGGTCCTTCCTTGATTACCTCCTTATCTTTCAAAGCTCAGCTGGAATATTCCCTGTTCATTTTATCCTTCCCCCATGAAGTTGCTCATTCTTTAGAACTCCCATAGCACTCTTAAATTATATATATAGCACTTGTCATGGAACTATGGAATTACTTTTAATTTTCTGCCTCTCCCATTAAATCATTAAGGTCAGGATCTCTGTCTTTCCTTCTTCCAATCCTCAGCCCTTCACCCAGTATGGCACATATAATAGAAGATCAGTAAGTGTTTATTGAATAAATGAGTTTTTAGTTCATATATTATCAAACACTAAGTTTGTGTGAAGGGGGACACTTTTGGACGTCTAGCAAAGGAATCTAGCCAAGAGAGAGAAAGAGAGGGAAAAGGGGCAAACTCCTTGTCAGCATCTATTACCCACTTAATCACTACTAGAACGAAGGTTTTATACAGGTATCCACCCATTTCCACGCAGCTATGTGCCTTAGAGGAAACTCACCCTTTCCCAGGCCAGGGGTGAGTCTAATTGGTCTAAAGGTAATCGTATTCTTGTTGTCAGCTTTTGATCTAGGAATGGGCATGTCATTCAATTCTGGCCAACGAGACATGGGAGACTGTTTAAAAAAATTTTTTTTTAATTAAAAAATTATAGTTGACATTCAATACTGTATTAGTTTCAAGTATACAAAAAGTGGTTAGGCAGTTATGACTTATGAAGTGATCCCTCCGATAAATCTGGTACCCACCTGATGCCATACCTTGTTATTATAATATTATTGACTATGTTCCCTCATCTGTAATTCACGTCCCCATGACTATTTTGTAATTGCCAATTTGTATTTTTTAATTCTTTCCCCTTTTTCATGCAGATTCCCAAACCCTCTCCCATCTGTCAATTATCATTTTTTTCTCTGTGGTTTTTGTTTTGTTCATTTATTTTGTGTGTGTGTTTTTTAGATTCCACATATAAGCAAAATCATAAGATAATTTGTCTCTGTCTGACTTATTTTACTTAACATAATATCCTTCAAGTCCACCCGTGTTGTCACAAATGCTAAGATTTCATTCTTTTTTGATGGCTGAGTAATATTCCATTGTATGTATGTACCTCCTCTTTATTCATTTGTCTTTTTATTGGAGCATTTAATCTATTTGCATTTGAATTAATTATCGGTAGGTATGTAGTTATTGCCATTTTGTTGTCTGATTATATTTGTAGTTCTTTTCTGTTCCTTTCTTATCCTCTTGCTTTTTCCTCCTGCATGTTGACGGCTTTCTATAGTGTTGTGTTTGGATTCCTTTTTTCTTATTTCTTGTATCTCTCTTGTAGATTACCATGTGCTTCATATATATCAAGCTATATTTATAGCAGTCTATTTTCAGTTGATGGTTGTTTAAGTTTGAACATATTCTAAAATCACTACCATTTTTACTCACACCCACAATGTTTATGTTTTTGTGATTATTTGTTATTTCTTTTGTGTTTGTTTGTATATATTCCTTAATTTACTGTTGTAATTATATATAATCTTTCTACTTTTGCCTTTTAACTTTTGTACTAGCTTTAGTGTTGGTTGATACATTTCTTTTATTTCATTTTCCTTTGTCAGTGAGAATTTTTTTTCTTTGCATTATTTTCTTATTCATATTTTTAATTATCTTTTTCTTCTTTTTAAAGAAGTTTCTTTAACATTTCTTGTAATACTGGTTTGGAGAGGATGAGTTCCTTTAGTGTTTTCTTATCTGGGAAGCTCTTTATCTCTCTTTCGGTTCTAAATGACAGCTTTGCTGGGTCAAGTAATCTTGGTGGTAGGTCCTTGCTTTTCATCACTTCCAATATTTTGTGCCAATCCCTTCTGATCTGCAAAGTTTCTGTTGAGAAATCAGCCTACAATCTTATAGGAGCTCCCTTGTGTGTAACTAGCTGCTTTTCTCTTGCTGCTTTTAAAATTCTCTCCTTTGTCTTTAACCTTTGGCATTTTCATTATGATATGTGTTGATATGGGCCTCTTTGTGTTCATCTTGTTTATGATTCTCTGCACTTCCTGGACTTGTATGTCTATTTCCTTCACCAGATTAGGGAAGTTCTTAGTCATTAAATTTTAAAATAGATTTTCAATCCCTTGCTGTCTCTCTTTTTCTGGTACTTCTATGGATGCAAATGTTGTTACACTTGATGTTTTCCTAGAGGTCCCTTCAACCATCCTCATTTTGGGGGGATTATTTTCTGTTTTTACTGTTCTGATTGGGTATTCTTCGTTATCTTGCTTTCCAAATTGCTGGTTTGATCCTTTGCTTCCTCTGGTCTGGTGTTGATTCCATCTACTATAGTCTTCATTTTAATTATTGTATTCTTCATTTCTGATTTCTTAAAATGGTTTCTGTCTCCTTTTTGTTTCCAATGTCTTTGTTGATATTTTTACTGAAGTCATATATGTTCCTGTAAGTTCATTGAGCATTCTTATAACCAGTGTTTTGAACTCTGCATCTTGTACATTGCTTGCTTCCATTTTGTTTAATTCTTTCTCTGGAGTTTTGTCCTATATTTTTATTTAGGACATATTTCTTTGTCTTCTCATTTTGACTGCCTCTCTGTGTTTGCTTCTATGCATTAGGTAGATCTACTACATCTCCCAGTTTAGGCAGAGTGGACTTTTGTAGTAAGTGTCCTATGGAACCCAGTGGCACATCTTCCTGTTAACCTGAGCTGGGTACTCCAGGTATGTCCCTTGTGTGGGCTGTGTGTGCTCTTCTGTTGTAGTTGAGACTTTATTGCTGTTGACAATGTCAGTGAATAAAATTGATCCTCAGGCTGACGGGCTGTGGGGACTGGGCATGACTTCAGCGAACAAGCTCTTGTAGGGGAGCTGACCTTATGGAGAAAAAGTCACTTTAATGGGGCTATGGTACCTGCAAAGTCTACCCTTTGGGTTTGTTGTTTGTGGCACTAATGGTGTGGTGTTATGGTGTGGTCTAAAGCCCATTACCAGGTGTGTTGGTTCTGGGGCCTCTTGGGAGAGGCTTGGGTACAGGCTAAGATCAGCTGCTGTCTGTGTTTATCCCAGGGCCACCTGCTGGGAGTAGTCTTGATGTGGCTTCTTTATATCTTTAGTTATAGGAGTTCTATTTACCTAGTCTTCAGATCGTCCTTGAGGGTGACTGTTCTATAATTTAGTTGTCATTTTGGTGTGTTTGTGGGAGGCGGCAAGCACAGTGTTTACCTACTTTGCCACCTTGACTGGAAGTTCCAGAAGACTTCTGAGAAATGTTGCTTTGCTTCTAAGAAAGAGAACAAACAGAGATGCTGTCTCTTCTTTCTCAAGGTGTTGTATGAAGAGGATACCTGAAAGTACTAAAGCTGGGGAAGCTGGGATGGCTCACTGGGTTAAGTGCTTGCTTTGCAGCGCTGGAGCCCGAGGAACAAATCCCGACCCTGGGCCCGTGCAGACCCAAATGCTGAACTGGGGTGTTCTGCCCATGTGGAGGCCCCCAGTTCAGTTCATGCCAGAGTGAGCTTCCCGTGTGGGAGGCCCAGCTCACATCCTGAGTGGCCCCCACTCTCCTGAGTGGCCCCCACCCACCTGTGTGGAATGAAACCATGTTGAAAACTGATAATATACAACTATGGTGACTGCTCTGGGTTCTACCCCTTTTCTCTGTCTCTCTCTGTCTCTGTCTCTCTCTGTCTTTGTCAAAAGCAATAAAATAAATCTTTATGAGAAAAAAAAGAAAAGAAAAGAAAAGAAAGAACTAAAGCCATTTTGCCATCAGCCTGAGAATGAAGTCAATGCCTGAGGATGGCAAAACAGAAAAAGTGGTAGAGCCTGGATGTGTAATGACTGAGCTATTGAAACTACTTTACCTGACTCATTTCCCTTTGAGGATTACAGTTATTGCAATGAAAGCATTTGTATAGTGATAGGCTGTTTGAATCTGTGTCTCTGACTTAAGCCCAAAGGATTCTAACTGAAACAACTTGCCATATAGTAAAATTTATTAAATATAATTTGATTTTAAAGTGATGGCATTTGAAAAAAAGGAGCATGTTCTCTGTGACTCTGGTATACACTAGGATTTGGAAAATTGAAATGTGGTATTATTGTGGTCATCTCCTTATAAGTCTAAGATTATTTCATTTATTTGCTGATCATAGAGGCTTTGTGTCTTTTCCTGGAAGATTAAGAAAAATCTGGTTATGATCTATCTGAGGGAAAGTAAACAAAGTTGTAAGACACAGGAGACTTTATTTTTCTCTATTGGATAAGTGACCCAGAGCAAAAGTTAATTTGGGAAGATGCATAAATAAAGTTTTAAAAATTGAAGTACAGTTAACTTTATTTAAGTTTAAAAATTTTTAAACAGGGTGCCACTGGCACATGAATAGAGAAAGAAAAGAGAATAGAAAACCAAGAACTAGACCCAAATGCATATAGGGATTTAATGTATGATAAATGTCTCTTTTCAAATCAGTGGGGAAAAATAAAGAAAGTTGGATTCCATACCTCACACCTTACAAAAGAAATTCCAAATGGCTTACAGACTTTAAATATAAAAATGTGAAGCTATAGAAATTATAAAAAAAAAAAAAAAGATTTTCTTGTAAAATATTATAGAAATAACAGCACTTATAAAATAAACATATAACGACACTCATAAAATAAAAGATTGAAAAATTTAACCGTGTTTTAAAAAATGTTTGCATGCATTCTCTCTCTGTCTCTGTATCTCTTTCTCTCTCTCTCTCTCTGTCAAAAACAATATTAAAAAAAATATTAAATAAAAACTTATGGGGATGCCAGGATGGCTCAGTGGGTTAAGCGCTCACTTTGCAGTGCCGGGGACCTAGGATCGAGTCCCAGCCCTGGCCCGTGTGGACCCATGTGCTGAACTGGGGAGTTCCCCCAGTTCAGTTCTCTCTCTGTCTCTGTATCTCTCTCTCTCTCTCTCTCTGTCAAAAACAATAATAAAAAAAAAAATTAAATAAATAAATGTTTGCATGCAAAAACAACCATAAGCAGCATCAAAAGTCAATGGACAAATTGGGGAACATATCAGCAACTCGTTGCCACATAATCAATGAAAAGAATAGAACAAGGGTCTCCAAACTACGGCCCATGGGCTGGATGCGGCCCGTGAGGCCCTCTCATCCGGTCCACGGAGACCTTTTTATCTGAATAAAATAATATTAAATAAATAATTTAAAATAAATCTATGTTTTGATTCTTTTTTATTTGGACCTCGAGTGTGTAGTCAGCCCCCAAATTGCTGTTTGATAGTTAATGCGGCCCTGAAAAGTTTGCAGGCTGAAAAGTTTGGAGACCCCTGGAATAGAAGAATAGAATAGAATCAAAGAAAGGAATAGAAGTACCATATGATCCAGATATTCCACTTCTGGGTATTTATCCAAAGAATAGAAAACACTAATTTAGAAAGCTATATACACTCCTACATTCATTTTAGCATTATTTACAAAAACCAAGATATAGAAACAACCTAAGTGTTCATTGACCTAGAATATTACCGGTATTCAGCTATAAAAAAAGACAACATTTTGCCATTTGCAACAACATGGATGGCCTTGAAGGTATGCTAAGTGAAATAAGTCAGATGAAAACAGACACAAATCGTCTGATTTTACTCATATGTGGGTTGTAAAAAAACACAACAGCAAAAAGAAAGACCCAAATGAACAATCAAAACAAAAGAAAAACAAACTCATGGATATAGACAACAGACTGGTGGTGATAGGAGGGGCAGGTGAGTGGAACGAGGGCTAAATGGGTAAAGGGAGTCAAATGTATGGTGATGGATAGGAAGCAGACTTTTGATGATGAGCACACTATAGTGTTGGAAGCCGGTCAGGAGCCTGAATGGAAAGGTTTCTGGGGGCCTTGATGGCAAGGCCTCGGCTCCCTCGACCTCCGGGGAAGGACCCACCTGGGGCCTGGATGGCAAGGCCTTGGCCTCCCCTTCACCTCCCCTTGTGATTCTCTATAGAAAAGAATGTGTACGTGCAGCTTCATGAAGGCCAGACCAGTTGATTGATTACTAGGCCTGGGGTTAAAAACATATCTATGGAGAAGGGTTAGCTTGTTCCTGATAACAAATCTGCTTATGCTAATGAATAACCCACCCTGTACTTTATGCTAATGAATAACCCACCCTGTACTTAACCCACCTTGTCTCTTAATCTCTTCCCTATTCCTTGTAATGACATTAACTTTTGCTATATAAGACAAACAATAAAGCTGTTCGGGGCTGCTCCTATTGAGGACAGCTGGCCCGCCATTTGGTCAGTCTATTAATTCCCACCGCTCGAACTCGGGGACTTCGTTTAGCCAGGCTGGTTCCTGGTACACTATAGTATATATAGATATTAAATTATATTATATATCTGAAACTTATCTAATGTTATATAAACCAGTTACTTCAATTAAAAAAATATTTATAGTTTTAAATTGAGGTAACATCGGGTTTCAGATATATAATACTGTACTGGAAAATCATAATACAACATTACCATAGAAAAATAGGTAAATGATATTGTGTCAGGTGATATGGATTGGCAATTTGGTGGTATCTATCAAAGTTACAAATATACATAATCTTTGATTCAGTAATTCTATTCATAGAAATTATTTAGAATAATTCTATTAGTAGCAATTGTATTAAATTCAGATGCACTTCTATATGTGGAATTCACTTATTGAATAAGGTTAATCATTGTAACATTGTTTGTAGCATTAAAAAATTGAAAATAGGGGAAGCCAGGATGGCTCAGTGGGTTAAGTGTTTGCTTTGTAGCCCTGGGGACCGAGGAATGAGTCCCCGCCCCAACCTGTGCGGACCCATATGCTGAACTGGAGTGTGCTTCCCATGTGGAAGGCCCCCCATTCAGTTCTTGCCCCCCAGTTGGGCCCCTGGCTTGAGGGGGCATGCCTCCCATGCGGGAGGCCTCCAGCCCAGTTCCCAGCCTGCGTAACCCTCGCCCACCTGTGTGGAATGAAGCCATGTTGAAAACTGATGATGTACAACTATGGAGACTGCTCTGGGCCCTCCCCCTTCTCTCTGACTCTCTCTGCCTCTTGTCTTTCTCTGTCTCTGTCAAAAAAATTGAAAATAATGGAAATAATCATCAAAGGAGGAGTGGTTAGACAATAATGCTACATTAATATGATGAATTACTAGTCATCATAAAAAAAGATTGAGGAGTTCTTTGTGTATTGGTGTGGAATGATTTCTAATATATATTAAGTGAAAAGAAGCCAATTATAGAACAGAATAGTGAGTTACCATTTATGTAAATGAAAGTTGGTGGGGGGTGCCCTGTACAAATTCACTTGTATGTTTCTTCGAGGAAAAGTAGGAAGTTGGTGATACTGATGGCTCTGGAAGGGGAAATAGGTGACTGGATATGTGGGTAGGAGGGAGACCTCATAGTATCTAATTATATGCCTTTGACTTATGACCTATGAATGTAATTACCTATTCCAGTTCCAAAATAAATAAGTTACACTTTAAAAGATATTTTGAAAGAAAGAGCTAGAAAATCCTCAATGCTTTAAAAATAAAAACTGATAATGAGAAACTATAAATCTGGTTCAATAAATATGATACAACCATATTCTGCATGAGTAGGGTCTAGCACCTCTACCATCTTCATTCAGTTCTCTACCAACTTCAGGTAGGCTGGGGCTTAATTTGCCAGCCCTTAGGCCCCCTACCCACCACTTCTCACTGCCTCTGCCTCAAGGTAAAACTGTCTGTCAGGGATTCACCTTTATGCCTCTGTCTTCTTCACACCCAGAGCAGAGCACTGAGTTGAGGGCATCCTACATTTCTCTGGTGGGCACAACCGATGGGTACAATTATTTGAAGGGTGAAGGAGTGGTTGAGATACGTAATTTTGAAAAATTAGACTAAGGCCAAAGAAGACGAAGCAGGTCAGTGTAGGAGATTTTCACTTGTATAGCATTGTAATAGTGTAGGTGAGAGGAAATAGTAATAAATCATAGAAAAGTGGAGAACCACCTACTTGCCACACTTCTGCTGAATTATTCTTTCCCCAGAAATCTGTAGTTGATGCTTTATTAACATCAGAGGGGATTTGATGACTTGTCATATTCAGTCCTGACTATTGAAATGAAAAGGATAGAAAATGAAAAGTATGGAAAATGAAAATCAATTGCATTATTTAATTTTAGTCTTCCCATTCCTGGAGCATACTGAATACTACTCTGGGTTCTTTCATTGTTCAGGTTATTAATAACAAAGAGCCAAAGTATTTCACATTCCTAAAGAGTCTTTCATCTCAAAGGAGCCTGTGTAATTCACTAATTCAGTTACCTGAACTACATTTGGTAATTATTTGAGGATCACTTCACCCAGGGGTGAATTTCAACGAGTTGTGTGACACAGCTAACAGTTACTTCATTCTCCAGTCAGTGCAAAAGAAAAATGAATAGCTAATGGGGATGTCCTCCTAAAGGATTTGCCCAGTGAAAACTTCAGGGAGATGCATACTGAAAGAATGTAATTAACTGCCCAAAATTAATACTTCCGACCTTACTCAAGGTTTCCTGACCTCTTTACTGCAGTCAGGGTGGAGAGGTGTCTTTTCTCAGAATGGGGCTCTCTGGCAACTGAGAGACCTGTGAACAACAGTCACGTCATTGCTATTTTTTTGAGTTATAGAGAATATTCTATTTTTAATTTGTTTCACATTTAAAATACAGAAAAGCAATTAACTTTTCTATTGTTAAAATTGATTTTTGTATGTTGATCTTGTATCTGCAACCTTGCTAAACTTACTTATTAGGTCAAGAAATGTTTTTCTTTTCTTTTTTAAAAGATTCCTTGGGATTTCTATGTAAGCCATAATGGGATCTGCAAATTAGGAGCAGTTTTAGTTCTTACTTTTTTATTTGTATGTTTTATTTCCTTTTCTTGCCTTATTGAGCTGGCCAGATCACAGTTTAATAACAGTAGTGAGGGCATACATCCTTGTTAACATCTTTACCTGGTGCTTGATCTTTGAGGAAGAGCATTCAGTCTTTAACAATTAAATATAATGTTAGCTGTAGGTTTTTGTAGATGTTCTTTATCAAATTGAGGAAGTTTCCTTCTATTTATGGTTTTCTGAGAGGTCTTTATTTTATTATTATTATGAATTGCAGTTGAATTTTATGAAATGCTTTTTCTGCATCAATTGATACCATCACATGTTTTTCTCTTTAATTTATTAACATCATGGAATACATTGATTGGTTTTTAAAATATTGAATGAGCCTTGCATCCTGTGAACAGCAGTCATTCCAATATGATCTCATTTTAAAGTTCATTCATAAGGAATAAGTGTCTCAGTATTTGACCCTCTTTTGAGGGTTTGGGGAGAGGTTGAGGGAGTAAGAAGCCAGAACTGTTCCACCTTACTGAGTCCAATAAGACTTCTTCCTCCTTTCTGTCTATCTCTACTATTACTCAGAAGTCAGAAAACTGGTGCCAGCATGACAACTGCCCAATACCCATGAGACCGGTCATCAGACAGTGTAACATGGAATCTTGGTTACTACAAAAGGTAGTGTTTGTGGGAGCATGCTCATCAGTCACTACTGTCCTGGAAATAATGACCTTCACTTCCCTCTGCCTGCCACATAGCACATGAGTACATTTTAATGGCAGAAGATAAATCACATCTAAACCCTAGCAGAAAAAGAGTCAGGAAAATAGGGTTTTATGTCTTTAAGCTCCTGTGATCCATAGGTAGTGATAGAAATAAATGCTGAGGGCCAAGAAACAATATTGAACACTCCTATCTGCCTCACTTAATCTAATAGAAATCAGAACCTTCCATCTACTCTACATAATTATTCTCTAAATTTTTCCTTTTAATTTTTAATATCATCTTTTCTAGTTTATTTCTCCCATCATTATTCAAAAACTCACTCAGAAGGATGTACTTGCAGAGGTCAAGTTGAGGTGGGAGAGAAGAATAAAAAAATAAAGAGGTAATTTCAATGCCAATAGAATGTATTCTCTTTTAATGATCTATTTGAATGAGCTGTGTTTGTGTAGAGATCTTTGAGAAAAGTGAAAAAGGAAGGCAGACAGAGCCTGACTATCCCCATAAGAATCTAGATTTTGACAGCTGGAAGTGGTCTGAATGTGTGTGTGTGTGTGTGTGTGTGTGTGTGTGTGTGTGTGTGTGTGTTGGAG
>PVKE010030733.1:0-19448 GCA_004027555.1 Craseonycteris thonglongyai
AAAACTAATGACATACAACTATGGAGACTGCTCTGGGCCCTCCCCCTTCTCGCTGTCTCTCTCTGACTCTGTCTCTTTTTCTGTCAAAAACAATAAAATAAATCTTAAAAAAAATAATAATAAACTCTCAAAGATCATTCTTGCTGTGCTCCCATGGACTGTTGCCGGAGGTCATAAGCCCTTTTTAGCACCCTTGGCTCTATGCCCAAAGAAAAGCCTCCAACACCATTCCCAGCCCTAACGATGGGAAAGACTATGGAAAGACCTCAGGGAGAGATGGGAGGACACAAGGAAATTGGTAGATCCAAAGACCTAAGCATAGAGTCTGAAACCTGATCCAGAAAGCAAAGTAGATCACTACTGAATTAAGACTCTAGAAGCAGTAACATGCACAGTGGAGAACTTTGTCTAGAGCAGGGATATCCCATCTTCTGGCTTTTCTGGGCTACATTGGAAGAAGAGGAATTGTCTTGCACTTCACATAAAATACAATAACACTAATGATAGCTGTTTCTTAATGTTTTAAGAAAGTTTGCAAATTTGTGTTGGGCTGCATTTCAGGCACCCTAGGCTGCCTGTGGTCTATAGGCCACAGGTTGAACAAGCTTGATCTAGAGTCTTCCAGACTCATAAAATATATGAAACTCTTATAGGACTCAGTCTACATCTGAAGCTATCTACATATTGGAGATTTTACTAACTCCCATGTCCTGGACAACATGATTAACAACCCTATCTTAGGGAAAAGGTAGTAATAGCAGGAAAGAAAAAAATAAGGGGGAACTAGTACAGGTGGAACACAGGTATGACAGAAGCCAAATAAATGCCACTACTAACAGTAATAACTTGGAAATGGAGTAAAGAATATGTCTTTTGGCTTTAAACTATTAAATTGATATACAATGGATCAATGTTAATGATGTGCAAAGTCTATCATTAGTGAAAAAACTATCTCAGGAAAGCAAGATTTGATTGCCACTCTAAGATATTAAAAAAACAAACAATAAAACTTATGAAAGACAAAGATTCTCTCATTGACCAAACTCTGCTCAGGCTTCTCAGATCTTTTTCAGCTAAGGCCTGACTTTTGGATTTCTATGCTCCTCACTGCATTATCCAAATTTATCCAGCAAGATCCTGATTGAGTCAGATTAACCAGATATCCCCAACCTTAATATCTGATCACTCTCAATATCTTATCAAATGCCTCATCTCCACCATCTCCCAGGAGTTGTCTGACCTGCCTTCAGCAAGAATCCTGTTAGGTCCGTTTAGCCAGACTCTTTCTTAACCCTTGATGTGTCTTCTCAATAATTTTCAATCCACCAACCCCGAGCCCACTCCTCGGTGGTACATTCCCACTTGCTGAAGCTGTATTCAGAGTTGAGTCTGCTCTCTCTTCCCCACTGCAAGATCCCATCGCCGTGGTCCCTGAACAATGGTGATGGCCTCCTTCTGAATAAAGCTCTTTTAATCATCTTTGGCTGACCCAGCTGCTGGGAACTGAATTATCTGAAGGCTTCTTTTCACTTTAACTTGCCTATGAGGAGAGAGGGTGGCCTTAAGGCCATAGGGTAGTTACATTGCTCATTGTACTTGAAGAAATTGACTCTTTCTTTTCAAGCATCATTTTCTCCAGATGACTGTAGTGTGAGTCACTGTGGCCTACTTTCCCTGACTAGAGAATCCAATCCACTTGGGGACACAAGGTTCAGGCCAGCCTTTTGCCCCAAGTCAATTTGCCACCATCAAATGCTTCCTTGTGGGGCTGACTGGGGACACTATCTGGCCTGCCTCAACTATAACCCTCAACAGCCCTGAATATTATGAGTGAATTTTATTTTTCCTTTTGAAAAAATAAGGTGAGGGGGCATAAGCCTAAATGGAAGAGAGAAAGCCATAAAACAGAACTGAAAACTAAAAGGAGGAGAGGGAGGAAGGCCTTGATGGGGTGATAAAGGACATCAAAGAGCAAAGGAGACACTATGAGTAAAACATTGTGACAATGGGATATGCATGAGGTTTGTTTCCAACACAGCCCACGCTAAGCCATTTTTTCCCAAGTGCCTGAGAGCTCCCAGATGGTAATTAGCCGGGTTGGATGCACGTTACACCCCCAGTTTCCCAGCCTTTCCGTCTGCATAACACCTTCCTGAGTTCACACCAGCAAGTGACCAGCAAACAATGAGTCTCAAGGATGGAGCGCATTGCCCAGGTTATCAAACAAATGTCAGGGCAAAGCCTCTGCAGGGCCTGGCGGCCTCCTGCCAACAGATTTACTGCACAGTGACCCTGGTCTTCCGCCACAAAGGGATTATTTAGTTAGGAAACACTTATAAGGGCTTACTGCATGCATGCCGGACTTTGCAAATATTATTTCAGTTAATCCTCTTGACAAGGCTGTGAAGGAGACAATGTTATTACCTGGATCATACAGATGAGGAAACTGAGATAGGTGACATGATTCACTGCCCAAATGCACCTAGCAGGTAAGTAGTAAGGCGGAAATGTGCACCCAAGCTAGCCCATTCCAAATTCCCTGCTGGCAGTCACTGGGCTGTGTGTGAGGCTGGCTGACTGAGCTTTGGGGAAGCAGGGCAAGGAAGGAGAGATGGAGGGAAGGACTTCAGGGACTGTCCTCTCCCCATCCGGAGCCCACAGTTCCTTCCCTGCTAAAACCAGCCGCGCTCTTGTGTGTATGCTTATAAGTTGTGAGCCAGAGTCACTATGGTGATTTGCAAACCTTGTCAGGGGACTGAAAACCTTTTCTATTGGGATTTTAAGACTCGGTGTTCATAGACAACCATGACCTCTGGTGTGGGGGTGAGGGTGAGATGGGATGGTGGCAGGTGTATATAGGGCTGCTAGATAAAATACAGAATGTCTAGTCAAATTTCAATTTCAGAGTAACTACAAATAATTTTTGGGTATAAGTTATGACCCATGCAATGTTTGCAACATATTTACACTAAAAAAAAATTGGTGTTTAAATTCTAATTTACATAAACATTCTGTGTTTTTGGTTTTTAAACCTGGCAACCTTAAATGTGGACTTCTGCAAATCTCTAAAACTCGTGTAGGGAACACAGCTGGGAGGGCAGGTGGGCCCTGCACTGTAAGCCAGATGCAGGAGAGCTGACTCATGCTAAAAGAGGTAGTTTCCTATGACTACGAGACAGCACAGGAGGAAAATCACAATAAACCCTCTTAGCCACTCTGGTGTCCCACAGGCTTGCATCTCACACTTTGCATGAAGCCTCCTCACCTCACAACATTTTATTTGAAAATTTTCAAACCTACCAAAAAGTTGCAATAATAATACAATGAATACTTATTTTGTCACATCTGCTTTCTTTTTTCTCCATGTGTATGTGCACACGTGTGCACACAAGCACATGTGTGGGTATTCGTTTGTTTGGTAAACCATTTGAGAGTTTGTGGCAGATGCTGACTGCATCCTTAAATACTTCAGCATGTGTCTCTTAGGAACCAGGGAATTCTTCTCCATGGTCACAAGACCATGACCACACTCAGGAAATGGAACATTATACCATACTATTAACTATGTCAATGTAAGAAATGTCCAAACCTGTAAAGAATTCTTGTAAGAGTTTATTTGAGCCAAACTGATGACATGCTGAGAAGTAAAATCTCAGATCTCCAGAGCATAACAATTTTGCAGTTCTTCTTATGTATTTGGAATTAAGGAGGAACATTAAAAAGATTACATGGGGGTGGGAGAAAACAAGGTCCAGGATAGTTAATAAGATTATGTGCTCTCCTGAGGATGGTTACACCTGAAAGGGGTCTGAAAAAGAGGAATACTCTGGCATTTCAAAGGTGTGTTAACTTGGATATACAAGAACAACAGACAGGGCTTCCTCAAGGCAAAGAATCCTTTTACTAAAGGAGGTATAGACCTGGGCTTTAACTACCCACTATGACCTGCCCATTTAGGAATTTTTGATCAGATCACCCTGTGAGGGTACTGTTAGTCATTTGAACTTGTCAGATTTATTTCAGGGCTCCTTTTGCAATCATAGCTAATATGAAGACCACATTCAAATTCCTTCAATTGTCTCAATAGTTACATATATATTAAGTGTGTGTGTGTGTGTGTGTGTGTGTGTGTGTGATTATTATTAACATATAACATTAATACAATTATTTCTTAACTTTTTAATTCAAGATGTAACCAAAAGTCTCAAATGCATTTAATTATCATGTTTCTTGAATCTCCTTTAACCCAGAACTACCTTTCTAGAGTGCCTATCATATGCTAGACAATGTGCAAGTGGTTGGCATATCTTATCTACTTTCATCTCTATGAGACAGAGGGTATCTCATTTTACAAATAAGAAACTGGAGCTTATTAAAGATAAGTAATTTACACAGGGTCACGTGGCTAATACATGGTGTGGCCAGTGCTTTACACTGTGCTGAGCTCTGTCTTCAAGAAATGATACTGAAAGAGTAATACTGAAGTTTGAACCTAAGCCCTATTCCAGGAGGTGTGAGTCAATAGACAGAGGATTTTAAGAAACTGATCAGATTAGCTACAGAGGCTGTGTAGTATCAAGACTTGAAGTAAAGTCTTGATCTCACATAGACATGAGTTCAAATTTGTATCCCTTTGTTTCCCAACTATATTCCCTTCACCTTCTAGAATCTTCCATTTCCCACCTATCACATGATAGTGACCTCACCAGATTTTTGTAGCATTCTGTTACATATTCACACTAAGATCTTGGCACTGAGCAGACCTGGCACATGCCAGTCACAGAATAAATGGTAGTAGTCACTGCTGATGTTGGGGTATGGGAGCGGGGCCCCGGGGGCAGATGACAGGAGCCACATGAAGAGCGACTGTGCAGGCATCCAGGAGCTGCCAACCTGAAGAGAAACTAGAGTCACTGACCTTTAACTTTCACATAAGTTGGTTCCATCAAAAAAGAAGGGAAGCGGCTGTGGGAAATGGAGGGGTTCAGCTTGCATTGCTGGAGGCCAGGGAGATGAGCTCCCCTGCCTGACTGGAGCTCTTTCATGAGGAGTAGAGAGAAAAGACGCTCAGGCAAACGACCCTGCCTCAGGGTGGCTGTTGTCCACACGCAACAGGAACCCAAAGAGCAGGGCTCATTCTCCATGCTCCCAATATGATTGATTTCCTGAGCACCTTTGGGGAAGGTGAGAGCAGGCATCAGTCAGCTGTAGTAGAAGCAGGCTGCTCTGGGCCAAATTGTGTGCCCCCCAAATTTTTATGTGGAAGCTCAAAGTCCCAGCACCTCAGAATGTGACTAAATTTAGAGATAAGAAATTTAGAGTGGTAATTAAGTGGAAATAAGGCCATTAGTGTAGATCTTGATCCAATCTAAATGGTGTTCTTATAAGAAGACATTAGGACACAGACAAGCCAGACTGGCCTTCACACAGAGGGAAGACTATGCAAAGATACAGGAAGAAGACAGCCATCTAAAAGCTGACAGGGAGGAGCCACAGAAGAAATTAACATAGCAGTACCTTCCTTGATCTTGAACTTCTAACCTCCAGAATCTGAAAAAATAAATTTCTATTATTTAAGCCACTCAGTCTGTGCTATTTTGTTATGGTAGCCCTCGAAAACTAATGCACAGCCCTCAGGTCCCCAGAAGTAGAGTGGCCTAGTAAAAGAATGATGCAGCTAGACCAAAATGACTGGGCAGGGCCTTCAGAAAGGAAAGGGCAGAGCTTCCACTCTGCAGAGGGGTGGGGTCATAGAAGCAAGTCCCCAAGCCAGGGCTCAAGAATCCTACATTACTACCCACTGCCACTCCAACTGGACACAGGCAGGAGATAGGCCAGCTTGCAGTCTGTATCAGACCAGTAGTCCAACTAATGACTTACCTCTGAGCTGGGAACATGTGGATTTGCTGATTTTTAAGGTCTCTTCCCCATCTAAAATTCTTAGGATTCCTGTAGAATTAGGAGAGTCCACTGGTTGAAAAAGTGAGCTAAACTGATCTGTTGACAAAGGCAGTTCAGTGGTTTGAATGCTCTATAATTTCTGTGGAAAACCTGGAATGTATTGTGTAAGAGCCAATGAACTAGAGAACCCCAGCCAAGCTGGGCATATGGTATGAATCGGGTTTTTCTTTCTCCATGAAGGAGGTTACTTGACAAGTCAGGGTGGCACCAAGGCCATACTCCGGGTAACTGTTCTCCTGGATGCTGGGACAGCTAATTATGTGACATTGGCAATGTTGAGTGACCTCTTCTTTGTTAAGGAGAGCTGCATAGCCTCAGAGGACACTGAGAGCCTGGCCTCTCCAAAGACACTGCCAGGCCACACAGGAAGCCAGAATGTTAAGAAGCTGCTAGGAGACACAGCTGCTGGCAGCTAACGACAGCCACACACACTTCAGCACAGAGACCCAATACCTCTTAAGAAGGTAGCAAAGCTATGCTGTCCCAGCCTTCTGCTCACACCCACTTTCACAGTATGGAGGAGGCTCTCCCTCCACCCTGACAATGGAGCACCCCCTGGCTTCGCTCCCATCGGCCCCATCTTGAAGGACAGATCTAGAGTTAGCCATTACCTTCAGAACAACGTTTCTATAATTCTCTTAGAAGTAACTAACAACCCAGTTGCCAGGCCTCAAAAGTTGCATGAAATTGCACATGTATCAGACTATCTTTCTGGCCTCTAGTTAGCTAGTAAGTGTTTCTTTCTCTCACTCCTCCAATCATCACTGTCAAAGGAGTCATTCTTGAGTCAGGTGGTGTAACCAAGGCAGAGTTATACTTCTCCATGGATGGTCAGGGAAACGAGTCACTGAACAGCACTGTGGCTTCTCGGATGACACAGGGCACGACAGAGATCTAGCAAGTCTCACATGGCATTTCCAAACCCCTGAATTATGGTTCCAACTCCTAGGAGATACATTTGGCCCATTTTCTCCTGAGTTTTTTAAATATATTATTATATATTATTCTATTATTTGATTTGATTTGATTAGTTGTAACTGTGTCATCCACTGCCTTTTATCATATTTTATAAAATTATAAAATACATTTTATTATTTTATATTTTATTATCAAACATATTTTACCTGTTCCATGTTATGAATAAAATGTAAATGTTGACATAATTGAGAAATCATTTTTTTATTTTTACGTGTGTATTTGATGCGCCCGTGGATGGGTGGCACTGGGCACACTGAAAATAAAGAGAAATAAATTGCTTTGAGATGTGACAGCAGATGTATCTGCTCAAGAGTGAATGGCGAAGATCTGCATTTCATTTTTACAGTATTTCATCAGACATATGGTAAACCACGCTAGGTGATTTTTATTGAAAAAGTCAGTTCTGCTTAACGCACAACTTAAAGGCACATGCCAACCGTCAGACAGCTGCTCTCCGTGGGAAGAAGCGCCTTCTCATTCCTGGGAAAGTCATTCCTGATACAGGAAGAGCAATCTGAAGTTTGCAGAGGGAGTGCCATTTTTCAATCTGAAGCTCAGCCACGCATGATGAAAACCAGAGGTGCAACCGCCTCAGTTTAACACCTGCCCTTCCGAGCTCAAGGCTGCAGATAAACTGATTGGCGGTTGCGAGTCCCAAATTGCCCTTCCACTCACTCACCCCTCCTTTTCACAATCTGTCTTTGCCAGCGAAGCCAAGAGCAGGTGTCCCAGGTGGATGATTGATGATTTTAGCATCTTTCCCAGCTCCTCATTTTTCCTTTTAGTTTTCTGATTAGGTCTCAGGTGAGTATATCTACCTGCAGGGAGGCCTAAGTGTCTGCAAGTCACATGTGGGGGCAGGGGGGGGGGGCATGAGGAGGCCTTCTCTGCACAGAACACAGATGACAAGTGCCTTGTCCCTCACTAGGGTCCCTTGAGGTCAGGACATGCAGTGTAACTCGGTGTAGCACAATGCCTTGCTCAAGCCTTAAACTGTGTGCTTAGCACTAAGAGAGGTAGAATCAGGAAAGGAGGAAGTAGGAAATGTACTTTGCATAGAAGCCATTATCCTACGCTCTACATTATTGTCTCTGTTGGTGAACACTTACACATGAGTATTATTGTACAGGTTTGATATATAAACCACATATATCACCATGAATTTTAGGATGATATAAGGGACTTTCCATAGTAATTTTGAGTATACTCAATCTTTGCCTCATATATTGACTTTAGAGCCTCATCTCAAAAAGAGATGCTATCCCACCTTCTTAAATATAAAAAGTGATTTAATTATGTTAATTAGTAGAACTGCTAACTCAAAAAACATTCAACTGAAGGACTCAGGATTCAGCTAAATAATGGGTATCAGGTACCCAAAGGGATTGAGTTGCCAGCATTCCACACAGAAGAAAAGGACAGAAGAGGAAGTAGTGGCCTGAAAAAGGATATCAGTAGACCCTGGCCTGATCAGTAGACCAGTGGCCTGAAAAAGGATATCAGTAGACCCTTTAATTATTATCCAATAATTAAAAATGAAAAAAAACAAGGAGCCCACTGTGCGCATCTTGTCTTGGCCAAGGGCTAGGACAGGGCAGTAATACAAAATCCAGAAGACACAGCAATGTCTTAAGAAAGTGCTAAAAGAGATTGTTCATGTACCCACACCTTCCTTGTCATCGTCATTGTCTTTGTCATTGATACTTACTGAGTGGCTCCTCGTGCCTGACAGAGGAGGCTGTGGACCAATGTCCATGGCAAGGGTCATTTGGTTTCAAGAAACTAAGCAGCTCAGATCACAAAAGGTTCACTACAGAAAATCTACAGGAAGTGCAGCCAGGCCTCAAGTGAACTGGGACGCCATCAGGCAGTGAACTCGGCTTCTCTGAGGCCACGCCATCTCTCACGTCTGACTGATCGTCCCTTCTCTACAGACCAGCTTCTGTGCTCACTGACCACTGACCATGGCCTATATGGCCTCTGTTCCCAAATATAGATGACCTGCCAACTTTGGAGACCACTGCCAAATAAGTCCAGATTTCCTGTGTCTCTTAACTGAAATTCCTTAAAGAAAGAGTAAGGGGGTGGGGAGGCCAGGATAGCTCAGTAATGCTTGCCTTACAGCCACAAGGTCTAGGGATAGAATCCCAGCCCTGACCCATGCAAGCCCATGTGCTAAACTGCAGGGTTGGTGGCGAAGGTTCTTGCGTCCCATGTGGGAGGCCCCAGATAGGTTCCTGCCCTGCACAGTCCACATCTACCTGTGTGGAATGAAATCATGTCACAACTAATGATGCACAACCATGGAGACTGCTCTGAGCCCTCCCCACTTCTCTCTCTCTCTCTCTCTCTCTCTCTCTCTCTCTCTCTCTCTCTCTCTCACCTCTCAAAGCAATAAAATAAATCCTTAATTAAAAAAAAAAGCAAGGGGGGAAAGGTCACCTCATGGGTCAAGGGTACACTCTTGCACTTTGTGATTAGGACAGTTGAGGTACATGTGACACCAGCTGTGCTGCCTCCCTCTTCAAATGGGGCTACAGAAGGCAGAGGAAGTGAACCTGGGAGAGGAGTCTGGGCGTGGCCACAGGGTGGTAGACAAGATTGCCTGCAGAACCAGGAATGGAGGGAGTTTAGTAAATTATCAGAAGTGTTCTAGATGAGGAAAGTTCTAAGACACCTCCAAAAATGAACAAATTGCTATTCTTGACCTAGTCAATAATAGTAGCTAATATTTATGGACATCCTAAACACAAATATCCATGATTTTTTTATTTCCTCATGTTCTAATTGTGTAAGTACTAATAGGAATTCTTGCATTTAATCATCATCACACTCTGTGAGATTAGTAGTAGTACTACCCCCAATTTACAGATTAGGAAACTGAATTACAGAACTTCTAAGTAACAAAGCAGGGATATAAACCCAGAGTCCAATTATCTAACTCCATACTTTTTAATACTGATTCCCTTTTATTTGGCCTAATTTCCAGAAGGTGTTTCAAACACTACCAATGTCATTAGCAAACGGTTACCTGAACTTCTGATGTATACAAACACCAGACCAGGTGCAGAAGATGAGAAAGGATCAGGATCCTAACCTCCCTACAATATCCCTTCAGGCAATGAAATCACTATGTTTCCGCCCTGCCCTCTTTTCTACAAGAGAAATCACTGCTGCTTCTACAGTCCTGCCTTCCAGACATTTAATCATTCTCATTTGCTTTCCCTGGATTTCTTTAAATCTCTTCTCATTCATTTCATCTTACTTAAGAGGTGAGGCCAGAAACAATATAAAATTCTAAGAGAGGCCTGACGGAGGCTGGTCACAGTGGGAGGGCCAGCTCTAAGTTCCCTCATGCTGGGCGCTTCTCTTTGAATTCGAAGGCTGTAAGATTTGCCTTTTTCTTCGTTAGAGCAAAACAACCAACTTAGAAAACGACCATTTAACTCGCACACCATCACGAGCCCCGGCTTTTCTTCATTCCATACTTGTACACTGCCAGCTTCTTCATGGCCTGTTTTTATGGTCTTCGTCTCGTTCCCATGCAAATTTCCCAGCCCTGTCTCCAACACGCACCATCCTGTTTTATATCACTCACCTTTATCAACTGGTCCAAACACTTTTAATTTTAATTCTTCGTTTTGAGGATGCTGGGGTGGCTTAGCAGGTTGAGCGCTTACCTTGCAATCCCGGGGCCCAAGGATTGTGTCCAGCCCCGTGTGGGCCCGTATACTGAACTGGGGTGTGCCCCAGTTCATTTTTTGCTGGGGCAAGCTTCCCATGTGGGAGGCCCCCAGTTCTGCTCCCACCCCAGGCATGCTTCCCATGTAGGAGGTCCCCAACTCACAGGAGCGTGCCTCCCAAGTGGGAGGCCCCCAGCCAGTTCTTACCCTGCACAGACCCATACCAACCTGTAGAATGAGACTATTTAGAAAACTAATGACATGAAACTGTGAAGACTACGCTGGGCCCTCCCCTTCTCTCTGTCTCTCTCTCTTTTTCTCTCCACCAAAACAATAAAAATAAATCTTCAAGAACAGGTTTTATATTTTATTTTCATATTGAAACCCAGGCAGATTTGCTTCAACCTCAATAAGCATGTTTATATAAAATCAAATGAATGTGGCAGCGAGCTACACTTTTTTTTCTAAATGAGAAAAGAATTAACAAGCAGTAGAGTGTAAACTTAAACCCAGTTCTGGTGGCTTTCGAAGTACCTGCTTTTTAATCTTTTCCTACTTTTATACTTTCTTTTTTTCTTTTATTGTTAAATTTATTGGGGTGACATTGATTGGTAACAATTTGATAGTTTCCGGATGTACAAGTCCACATCACATCACCCATGCATTGCATTATGTGCCCACCACCCAGAATCAGGTCTCCCTCCACCACCATATATTTGGTGCCCACTCCCACCTCCCCCCACAGATCTCCCTCTCCCCTCCTCCCTCCTCTCCAGGAAACCACCGAACTATTGAGTGTGTCCATAATGCTGGTGCCCTCTCCCACCTTCCCTCCCTCTCTCCCTCCCCCCTGCTCCCCTTCCCTCAGGCAATCACCAAGTTATTGAGTGTGTCCATAGGTCTCTGTGTCTTTGTAACTTTCAGTTTTATATTCCATCTATAAGTGAGGTCATATGTTTCCGGATTCTTTCAGTCTGACTTATTTCGCTTAAGAAGATGGTCTCTAGGTCCATCCATGTTGCCACAAATGACTGTATTTCATCATTTCTTATCGCTGAGTAGTATTCCATTGTGTAAATGTACCACATCTTCTGTATCCAGTCTATCGAAGGGCATTTTGGTTGTTTCCATGTTCTGGCCACTGTGAACAGTGCTGCGATGAACATGCAGGTACAAACGTCTTTAAAGATTAAGGTCTTCAGGTTTTTTGGGTAGATGCCCAGTAGTGGGATGGCTGGGTCATATGGTAATTCCATTCGTAGTTTTTTGAGGAATCTCCATACAGCCTTCCATAGTGGTTGTACTAGTTTACATTCCCACCAGCAGTGTATGAGGGTTCCTTTTTGTCCACAGCCTCTCCAGCACTTGTTATCCCTTGTCTTGTTGATTATAGCCATTCTAACAGGTGTAAGATGGCATTTCATTGTGGTTTTTATTCGCATCTCCCTAATTGCTAGTGAAGTGGAGCATTTTTTCATATATCTGTTGGCCATATGTATGTCCTCCTGAGAGAAGTGTCTGTTAAGGTCATCTGCCCATTTTTTAATTGGATTGCTTGGTTTTTTTCTTGTTGAGTTGTACAAGTTCTTTGTATATTTTTGATATTAGCCCCTTATCAAAGGCATTGTTTGCAAATATTTTCTCCCAGTTGGTTGGTTGCCTCTTTGCTTTGTTGATGGTTTCCTTTGCAGCACAGAAACTTTTTAGCTTGATAAGGTCCCATTCATTTATTTGCCATTAAGATCAGATTCATAAAGTCCTCCCTGAATCTTAGGTCTATAAGTTTAGTGTCAATGTTTTCTTCTATGCAATTTATTGTTTCCTTTCTTATGTGGAGGTCTTTAATCCATTTTGAGTTAATTTTGGTATATGGTGAGAGATCGCAGTTCACCTTCAGCCTTTTGCCTGTGGTTTTCCAATTTTCTCAGCACCATTTACTGAAGAGGCTTTCTTTTCCCCACTGTAAATTTTTTGCTCCTTTGTCAAAAATAATCTGTCCATATATTTGTGGGTTTATTTCTGGGTTTTTAATTCTGTTCCATTGGTCCATGTGTCTGTTTTTCTGCCAGTACCAAGCTGTTTTGATTATTGAGGCTTTATAGTACAAATAAAAGTCCGGCAGTGAGATGCCCTGAGCTTTGACCTTTTTTCTTAGGATAACTTTTGCAATTCGTGGTCTTTTGTGGTTCCATACAAACTTGATGATTTTTTAATCTATTTCTTGAAAGAATGACTGTGGGATTTTGATGGGAATGGCAATGGATCTGTATATTGCTTTGGGGGGTATGGCCATTTTAACTTTGTTGATTCTTCCAATCCATGAACATGGAATGTCTTTCCATTTCTTTGTGTCCTCTTTAATTTCTTTTAACAGTGTCTTATAGTTTTCAGTGTATAAGTCCTTCACGTTCTTGTTGGATTTATTCCTAGGTATTTCATTTTTTTGTTTGCAATGGCAAGGAAAATGGATCTTCTTATCTCTCTTTCTGAAGTTTTATTGTTGGCATACAAAAATGCAGTTGATTTTTGGAAATTGATTTTGTAGCCTGAGATTTTACTGTATTTGTTTATTATTTGTAATAGATTTCTGATAGAGTCTTTAGAGTTTTCTGTATAAAGGACCATGTCATCTGCAAAGAGTGACAGTTTAACTTCTTCTCTCCCGATTCTAATACCTTTTATTCCTTTCTCTTGTCTGATTGCTCTGGCTAAAACTTCTAGTACTATGTTGAACAGCAGTGGTGACAGGGGTCATCCCTGTCTTGTTCCTGATTTTAGGAAAATAGGCTTCAGCTTTTCCCCATTCAATATAATATTTGCTGAGGGCTTGTCATATATGGACTTTATTATGTTGAGGTACTTTCCTACAATTCCCATTTTATTCAGTGTTTTTATTAGAAATAGGTGTTGTATCTTGTCGAATGTTTTTTCTGCATCAATTGAGATAATCATGTGGTTTTTATTCTTCGTTTGGTTTATGTGCTGGATTATATTCATTGATTTGCGTATGTTGAACAATCCTTGTGCCCCTGGGATGAATCCCTTGGTCATGGTGAATAATCTTTTTAATGCATTGTTGTATTCTGTTAGCTAAAATTTTATTTAAGAAATTTACATCAGTATTCATCAGTGACATTGGCCTATAGTTATCCTTTTTGGTACCGGTATTGTCTTTCCCAGGTTTTGGTATTAGGGAGATATTAGCTTCATAGAAAGAGTTGGGTAGTACTGCCTCCTCTTGAATTTTCTGGAGTAGTTTGAGGAGAATGGGCATTAGTTCTTCTTTGAATGACTGGTAGAATTTATTGGTAAAAGCATCTGGTCCAGGCCTTTTGCCTTTGGGCAGGTTTTGGATAGTTTTTTCAAGTTCTGTACTGATGCTTGGTCTATTTAGGTTATCCAAATCTTCTTGGTTCAGTTTAGATAAACTATATGTGTCTAGAAATTCATCCATTTCTTCTAGATTGTCAAATTTGTTGGCATTAAGTCTTTTAAAATAATCTCTTATTATTGTTTGTATTTCTGCAGTATCAGTTGTGATCTCTCCCCTATCATCCCATATTCTGGAAATATGAGATTTTTCTCTTTACCCTTTGGTAAGCCTAGCCAGTGGTTTGTCAATTTTATTGATTTTTTCAAAGAACCAGCTCTTTGTGGTGTTATTTTATCTACTGTTTTTCTGTTCTGAATTTCATTAAGTTCTGATTTAATTTTTATTAATTCTTTTCTTCTGCTGGCTTTGGGGGACCTCTGTTCTTCTTTTTCTAGCTCTATGAGGTGAGATGTGAGGGTGTTTACTTGTAGTTTTTCTTGTTTCTTGAGATAGGCCTGTAATTATATAAATTTTCCTCTTAATACTGCTTTTGCTGTGTACCAGAAATTTGGTACATTGTATTTTCATTGTCATTTGTTTCCACAATTTTTTTAATCTCTTGATTTATTTCCTCTTCAACCCACTTTTTAATAACATGTTGTTCAACCGCCACATATATGTGGTTCTCTCTGAAATTGATCTTTTGCGATTGATCTCTAGTTTTAACGCTTTGTGGTCTGAGAAAACACTTGGTATGATTTGGATACCCTTAAATTTGGTGAGGTTGGATTTAAGTCCCAGATATGGTCTATCCTTGAAAATGTTCTATGTGCACTAGAGTAAAATGTATAGCCCTATGTTGCAGGATGGAATGGCCTGTAAATGTCAATTATGTCCATTTCCTGCAATGTATCATTTAAAGCTACAATCTCTTTATTTATTTTCTGCTTGGATGATCTGTCCAATGTTGTCAGGGGTGTGTTTAGATCCCCTACTATAATTGTATTTTTGTCAAATTTTCCTATTAAATGTGTTAGTAGTTGCTTTATAAATTTTGGTGCTTCCTGATTGGGGGCATGTATATTGATGAGTGTGATGTTTTCTTGTTGTATTGTTCCTTTTATCAAGATGTAATGTCCATCTTTATGTCTTATTATTTTTTTAATCCTGATGTCTATTTCATCACAAATCAGTATGGCCACTCCAGCTTTTCTCTGACAGCCATTTGCCTGGAGTATTGTTTTCCATCCTTTTACCCTGAGTCCATGTTTGTCTATGTGGCTAAGGTGTATCTCTTGTAGGCAGCATATGGTTGGATTTTGTTTTTTAATTCAGTCTGCTACCCTGTGCCTCTTTATTGGTGAGTTCAGTTCATTTACATTCAGGGTGATGATTGATATATGAGGATATCTTGTATCCATTTCTTCTTTCTTTTTATTTTTTTGTTGTCCCAACTTTTCTCCATTTATTTTGATTTCTTAATTCGGGCGGAATAGCCTCCTTCAGTATTTCTTGGAGTGCCTGTTTTGAGCTGGAGAATTCCCTCAGCTTCTGTATATCTGAAAAGACTCTAATTCCTCCTTCAAATCTACAGGTTAATTTTACTGGATAGTTAATTCTTGGCTGGAAATTTCTCTTTTTTAATATTTTGAAGATTGGGCTCCACTTCCTCCTGGCTTGCAGAGTTTCTGTTGATAAGTCTGGTGACAGCCTGATAGGTTTTCCTTTGAAAGTTATATTTTGTTTTTCCCTTGTAGCCTTGAGGATTCTTTCTTTGTCTTTGGTTTTTGTCATCTTCAGAACAATGTACCTTGGAAAAGATCTGCTAGGGTCTAGGTATCTAGGGCTCCTGTTTTCCTCTTGAATTTGTGGTTCTAGTTCTTTCTATAGGTTAGGAAAATTCTCATCCACTATTTGTTTTAGTAGACTCTGAGATTTTATCTCGCTTCCTTCTGGTACCCCTATTATTCTAATATTGTTCCTTCTGATGAAGTCAGAGAGTTCTTGTAGGGCTCTTTAATTTCTTTTGATTCTCATTTCCCTTTTTTCTTCCCTCTGTGACATTTTCATGTTTCTATCTTGGATCTCACTAATTCTTTCCTCTAGCTGGTCAGCCCTGTTTCCTATCCTGGTCAATTTTTTTTTTCAGCTCTTCCATTATGCCTTTCATTTCGAGGAGTTCCTTTTGGTTCTGCTCTAACTTCTGAATTTTATTGGTAAAGTACTCATTTTGCTCAGAGAATTTTTTGTTGAGGTCATTTAACTGTGTCTGGGTACTTTGCCAGCATTGACTGAGCTCTCTGAGTGTCTTGAGTATTGCAGCCCTGAATTCTGTTTCACTTAGATTTGATTCCAAGTGTGCAAGCTCCTTTTCTAAAGAATGCCCCTGATCTTCTGGAAGGGCTTTGGATTCTGAGGTGTGCATTGTGTTTGATCTGGTTCTTTTTGCTTTAGGCATGAGTATGTTTTCCCTCTGGGGGGTTGCCTATCAGCAGGGCTTCTCTTTATTTTTTCTTATGGGCTCAGTTGTGGGAGGAGGAAGTTTTGGGAGAGGGTTGGGGAAAGCAGTCAGTTTCTGTGTCTTGGGGTTTCTCTTCAGGTTGCTATCTTAGCTGTTAGAAGACAGGGTAGTAAAGGCTTGGGCTGGGGGGTGGGGGCATGTGAGTAGGAGCCAGGGCGAGCCTTAGACACAATAGCAGATTCCTCTGTCATCTGAGGGGCTGGTGGTTCAGTGTGGGTGGGGCACAGGAGTTCCAATTTTTCTCCCCTCTACTTGGCTGCTTTTGCTTTAATTGAGTCTGTGGGCAGGCGGGGCTTGGCAGAGGTTGGGACTGCAGCTCGGCCAGGGGCTCTGCAGGGTCTCAAAGGCCTCCGGATTCACTCTAAGCACGTCTAATGCAGCCGAGCATGCTGCCTCCGTGTCCACTCCCACTGCCCTCACTCTGAGAGCCCTGTATTCAAAGGGTGCTCCCTTACAGTCAGCTCTACGAGGTCAACTGTGTCTCCTCTGTGAATCAGGGGTGCTGAGCTGCTGTGGGCTGAATCCCTGCTCTCACCCCGCCTGTCCGGGAAATGCTGCCGCCCTGCTCCACAGTCCCTGTTCCACCTCAGGCTCCATGATCTGATTAGGGCACCCTGTGCTGTCCCTTGAGTTCGGATGTTAAATTGTCCACAGTCTTGTGGGGCTTCCATGCTCCCTATGTATTGGCTTCCAGCCCGCCCTGGATCTAGCTCCACTTTGACCATCGTCCCCTAATCCCCCTTTGTTTTTGCCAGCCCTGGGCCATGCTCTGCATCCCTGTCCCCAAACTGCCCCTTCCCTCTCCCACTCTCCTCTTTTTCCTCTAATCTTTGGATGTTGTTCTGCGTTGTGTGGTTCTCTCAGTTGAGGGTGCTTCTCACGGTTTCCCCCATGGTTTCCCCTTTGTTCATAAATCCCTTCCCAGGTAGGTGTCGGGGTTCTCCTCTCATGCCTCCATCTTCCTCTCTTCCTTTTATACTCTCTCACTGTCAAAAAAATGTCAATTTGCCAATCTTAGTCTCTTGTTTTTGTTTTGTGTTTGTTTTCTTTTATACTAGTTTGGTCATGTCAGGTAAATCATTCCACTTCCCGTGTTCATTTTCTTATCTTAAATATAGAAATAATAATATTCTTATCTCATACAGATAAGGATCAACACAAAAGTACTTCAAAAAATACATAGCTTTGGGAGGAGGTGGGAGTAGACACCGGATATATGGTGATGGAAGGGGAGTTGATTCTGGGTGGTGAGCACATAATGTGATGCATAGGTGATGTGATGTGGACTTATACATAGGAAACTATCTAATTGTTACCAATCAACGTCACCCCAACAAATTTAACAATAAAAAAAATACATAGCCTAAACAAGTCTAAGTTATCATAACACGAGAAGTTATTACTAATCATAAGCATTGTCTAGTGTGGGGTTCAGGAGGGCCCTCATAAGGATTTGTGCCTTTTTATGGGTAAGAAAATGGATTATTATAGAAGATATATAACTTTCCTTAAAAATATACTTTAGCAGTTACTATTTCTTCTTCTGTTAGCAACAGAACCCTGACTCAACTGCCACAAACAGCCAAAGTGTTATTCACATAACAAAAAGGTGGAAGGTTGAGCAGCTCCAAGCTTAGTAAATTCATAGGATCTTTGACATCATTCATGATCAAAGTTTCTCTTTCTTTCAGCTCTGTCTTCTCCATGGGTTGGCCAATATCCAAGGTACTTGTTTCACAAAAGCAAGATGGCAGACTCTACATCAGGGATGGTCAACTTTTCTGTATATAAGATCTACTTTTTATCTTAAAAGTGTGTCGCGATCAACTTGTTGTCATAGGCGTAGTCTAAGGGGGAAGAAGGGGTGTGAAATGCATACTATGTTTATACACTGTGTTTCAGTATAAGATGCATTCCAGCGAGGTATGGGTACATAAGTAAAATATATGTTCAAAACTATTTTTTATTTTTTAAATCACTTATTAAGTTTTCGAGATATAGGCTCATGAAGAAAATAAATTTCCAGGACCAACTTTTGATAGCAGCATTCCATAGATGTGGTACCTAAAAAATTCGATTTTCCAACACTTTTTCAAGATAGCTTTTTACTAACATAAAATGCAATTTAATTTTTTTATCAACTGCAATGTATAAGTTGTTGTACTATTTGTTCGTAAATATGAAAAAGTTGTTATAAAAATGCACAGTATGGCTGATAATTTGATTTCAATATTTCACTTCCGCATTTTTTTGGGGGGCCAGGAAAATTTATCATGAAAGAATAATATGACTTACTTTTTGCTCATCTATCAATAGCTTGCTGAGTACACCTAGTACTGAAATATAGATATACGTCTTATCTACCTACATAAAAAACAACAACAATAATTATTTAAAGGGCCAAAAAACTCACGTCCAGAGGAATTAAAAGAACATGGATAATTATTAACAATATTTATTAATTCAAAGTAGCTACAGATAAAGACAGATCTAGAATTTACTTTGTTGCCTTAACATTAATGGGAAGACTGAGTTTGCATGTCTCTAACCAAGGAATCATAATTAGGTGTATATCCTGACAAAGATAATAATAATAATGAGTCTTCAGTATGGGAATCAATCAGGACAGAACGTTGTTTAGTCTTCATTAGCTTCAAGTATGAAAATGCCGATTCGCATAGGTATGTAGATCCGAAACAAGAATAGATATATTCGCTACATTTGGTGATACTGGGATATTTTTCTCAGTTGACATATTTCCAAAAATCTTCTTCAAATTTTCTGGCTTATAAGATTAAGTCAGTTTGTAAAATTATAATTTCATTTTCTAATGCCTTTTGATCCATATGAAGTATGTCTGAAATTTTTTGGCTAATGCGTTTCACACTTAAATCTTTTTTTAAAGGAAAAGATATAAATTCCACAATTTCTTTAATTTTTTCAAAATCCTGGAATCTTACCTCAAAATCTTCAATTACTTTTTGGATTTCCA
>PVKE010030734.1:0-19452 GCA_004027555.1 Craseonycteris thonglongyai
CTGTGGAGTGAAACTATATGGAAAACTAATGTCAACTATGGAGACTGCTCTGGGCCCTCCCCCTTCTCTCTGTCTCTCTCTGTCTGTCTGTCTGTCAAAAAACAATAAAAATAAATCTTAAAGAGTTTTAGTTGTATTTGAAAGAGCAATTGCCCAAACAAGAATCATAACTATAGCTTTCAAGTCATTCAGTAAGGGGAAGAAAAGAATGATCTTCTCAAACAGAAGTAATAGTGAGTTATGAACATATAGATAAGTACAGAGTAGGAAAATCCACTGAGCTTGCTACTCTCCACAAGCAGAAAATACAAAGAAATGAAGGGAGGACAGGCCAGGGTCCTCAAGGGTTTGTGTTTTACAGGGAGTACTTAGAAATGGGCAAAGCTCATTGTACATTGGATCCTGAGGACCCAGGATATGTCTACTGCCGAGAAATTTCTAATGATAAGTGGTAAAGATGGGAATATCTTTGTGAACCTGAGACTCAAGTTACTTGGGTTTGTTTTTAAAAATTCAACAATCTTAGCCTTACGTTGGAGGGCTCTCAGCAGTGTCATTTTATCAGCCACTGCTGTAATCCTTCCCAGTCCAGACAAGATGAATCAGTGACTTGGTTAAATTTGGCCAGAGCTGAGAAGGTCAGTTTTCACAGGGTGAGGAGAAATGAATTTGGCACAGACAGATGGCAAAGCATTGCAGAAATCACAACGAGAGAATTGGAGCAACAAGAGACACCACTAAAACCCTGCCAAAGAAGGCCACCAAATAAATTTTAGATAGACAAATGTCAAACAGTAGCCTCTGCTTTTCCAAGGGAAGTAATCATTTCAAGAGTAAAAGTTTTATATTCACACATTTGATAGCTGTTTGAGGAAAATAAATCAATAATTATATAGCAATCTGCTTAAAAGTCACCATTGATTCCCAATACAAAATATGTTTATGATCAGGACTAATATACACTTTCTTTCCATTACCAAATAAATAAGTAGATGGCTATAGTAAATATAATGTACACATCAGAATAAGTAACTGTCTGTTCTGTAAACCACACTGGATTTGTATTTGATAAAGATGATTAAATCGATGGTTCTTACAACTATTAGAGTAGTAAATAGCATAGTTTGATGAATTCAATGGAATATCAACCTAAAATTGACTACTGATTCACTCTTTTCCAGTTATGCACCTTGTTGTTTCACCTGTGACAAAGGTATTAAATGGCAGTTACATAAACTCTTAGTCTTTTTCTAGTTGTAAGCCTCTGAACTAGGATGTTATGCTTAATATTTGACTTTCAATTCATACAGACACACAGCCAGACACACACACACACACACACACACACACACACACACATTTTTCTGATTACCCTTTCCGTGTCTAATTCATACCTAAGACTATTGATACTTGCAGCCTAAACATGACCATTAATTAAGAACAGGGGTTTTGATGCCAAAGGTCAGGGTTAAATTCCAGCTCCACCATTGCACAACGATGTGAAATTGAGCAATTGATACAAGGTCAATGCTCTCTACTCTGTTATCAAGAAAATGGAAATAATAATGATACCCACCTCACGTGTCAGCTATGAGGCATAGATAATCTATATACCCTAAACACCTAGAAGAGTTTCTGGGACACTGTCAGTGGTTAGTAAAGTTAGCAAAATGAATAATAACTATTATCATCATCATCTGTGGTATATTAGTGTAAAATATTCAATAGCTTTGACAAGGCAATTTCTAAAATTCAATGTTCAAATTCTACACATTTATTTATCACATTACATCCTCTGACAGGTGTTCTAGTCAGTGGGCATCACTCCACAAGGCAATCATTCATGGGCTAGGGCTCTGCCAAGCTCTCTTCTGTGGTCAGGTTGCCTTATTCCGGGCTAAGGGCCAGGGAAGTATAGGAGGAGTGAAAAATCACCAGGGCCAGAATTTCCTTCTGAAACAAGTGAGGAAGTTACCAACATTGCTTTTACTCACATTTCACTGGCAAGAGACTAAATACTTGGCCACACCTACGTACAAAGGTGCCAGGCATTTGCTGTCTCTAGCAGGATGAACTGTTCCAGGAAGAACTCTAATACTGTGCAAAGAGAGGAGGAAGGATTCTGGTGTTCAGTTCCAAGCTTCTGCTGTGTATTTCCTGTGCCAAAAAAGTCCTAAGTAACACTGACTAGGCACCAGCTGATTCCCAGTGTTTATGTATAGATCTGTGTTTCTACCTATTTGAGTACATTTCCTCCAGACTTCCAACTGCAGGAAAGCTTTCTAAGTGACCAGTGTCTTCTTTTCCCAAGTCAAAAGTACCATCTGCAAATAGTCACCATTCAGTGGCTGAAGGAAATGGATGTAGATTTGAGCTTTGAGTTCAGAGTTATCACCCTTCACCACTCCCATGAGATAACACAAAGACACTCGTTCCACTGACATCAAAAAAGTTCAGATTCCCAATGTTCAGAGAAGGTTGGGTGCTGCCTGCTCTTCCATATCCCTCTCACCTCACTGCCTTACAGGTGTTTTGAGAGATCGCCACCCAAACAAACTGCTTATACTTGAATCTGTCTCAGGATCGCTTCTGGGAAAATTCAAACTAGGAAAAGGGAAGAAAGGAAGTCACAAAATTAATTGCAGTGATACTTATGAAATATTGCATGATAGGGAAGTTGGAAATAACACAAATTCTCCCCAAATATTAGCACTAATTAAAAAGGACTAAACAAAGACATTGCTACTTAAAGATGGGCCACATGTTGGAAAGAAAAGGATGCCTCTCTTATGTAATTCTAAGATTTACAACTTTGAAATATGTTACTAGGATGGAATTCCCTTGCAACTCTTCATTTCCTTGTTCCTATGTACTGTATAAACCTGCACTGTGCTTGTTTCCATGACTTGGTCAAAGTGCCCTTTGACAGATGACTGGATAAAGAAGCTGTGGTACATTTACACAATGGGATATTACTCAAACATAAGAAAAGATAAAATACTGCCATTTGAGACAACATGGATAAACCGTGACATCATCATGTTAAGCAAAATAAACTAGACAGAAAAAAACAAGAAGTATATGACTTCACTCCTATATGGAATATAAAATTGAAAGCATCAAAGCAACAAAACCTCATGGACATAGTCAATAGTTTGGTGGTGACCTGAGGGTAAGAGGGGAGGGGATGAGGAGCCGGGAGTGGGCATCAAATATATGGTGATGGAAGGAGAACTGATTTTGGGTGGTGAGCACACAGTGCAAAACATAGATGATGTCATGTAGAATTATATACCTGGAACCTATGTGATTTTGACCAACCAATGTCACCCCAATAGATTTAGCAACAACAAAAAACCTGTACTGTTCAGTATTATAGCTAACTACCTATATGTAGCTTTTGAGAAGTTTAAATGTGGCTAGATCTAATTGGGAGGTGCTGTAAGTATAAAATAAACATTAGATTTCAAAGGTATAATATAAATCAAATGTAAAATATCTCATTTAGAATTTTATATTGATTTTATGTTAAATAAAAATAGCTTGGTTATATTGGATAAAATTAAACACTATTAAAATAATCACCTGTTTACATTTCTTTTCTTTAATATAATTATTAGAAAATTTATAGTTACATATGTGGTTTCTCATTATGTTGGACACTACTAGTATATACTAACTGGGCTTTTTAATTTGTCATTGAGATGGACAAAGACTGTATTTTCTGAACATCTTTATAAACAAGTGTCAAGCTAATTCAGAAAATAGATGATGAAATGCAATACATTAACACTCTTTAGATGAGGATATTGACTTCAAAGAACAGAGCACAAATTTTGCTCATAAAATACCAGAATTTCAATAGGAATACCATCCAAGACATGCATACATAGGTTCGTATAACTGTGTATTATCAGTTGCCATCAATCTATCCAAGTTTATAATCAGAAAGTATTATTTGAGTTTATTTTTAGCTCTAAGTTAGTAGTTATATTGTAAAATGATCACAACATAAGTTTTTGGGGATGTATCTCAACATTTTCTGATGACTTGATTTCCACAAGTTATCAGTTGTTGCTGACATATTTCAGAACATCAGATAGTTAGATATGGTATATGAAGGGAAGATAACAAAACAACAAAAATGTCTTAGTTAAGTAAGGGCCTTAAATATATAATCTCATGACTGAACAAAATAATGGGATAATGTAATTACTCTTTCTAAGAAGTTATTATCGTATTGTGGGTTCACTTCTAAGAATGGAATTTAAAAACATATGTACGAAGACTTACTAACAACAGTAACTGCTATGCTAGAGCAAACACCAATGATGAAGGGCCTATATCAGAAGAGATGACTCTATAGTCCCTTGACTCATCTCCTAAAAGCATGAGATAACCAATTAATTGAAATCAATATTTTCATTCATAGGTACTATAATATGATCCCTTTGTTAAACTTAACAATAATTTTTGGGAAAAGATTATTAAACATAACTCACTGAAATAGCCATATATATTAATACAGAGGAATCTAAAAAAATTAAACACACAGCTAGTTAACTGCAATTGCAATTCCCAAACCTAGATATTCTAACCTCAAAAATCAACATTCAGTGATTTAAAAAAAGCCTATAAAAGTGACACGGGGGAAGCCGGGATGGCTCAGTGGGTTAAGCGCTCACTTTGCAGCGCTGGGGACCGAGGATCGAATCCCGGCCTTGGCCCGTGTGGACCCATATGCTGAACTGGGAGCTCCCCCAGTTCAGTTCTCTCTGTGTCTCTGTCTCTGTATCTCTCTCTCTCTCTTTCAAAAATAAAAATAAATAAATAAAAATATATTAAAACTCAAATGCTCTACAGCTCTCTTTAAAAAAAAAAAAGTGACACGAAAAGCATGGTGGCATGAGGGGTTCCCTTGTTCTTTCCTATTTAAGTCACAAATTAAACAGTATAGGTCTGACACACTTGCTGTTAACATGAGAGTAGTTAAACAAGAATGTCAAAAGTGAGTTCCTTCTAGTTGCTATGAACAATCACATGAAGCCAAAAATTAATTCAACACACACACACACACACACACACACATGTATGCATGCATACTATTAGGTAACTGGGAAAATTGCAATTTGAAACCAAATGAAATTATAGTCAAGGTAAAAGTCAGGAATACTGAAACCTGCAGCTGTGCCCCATGATATCTATTGAGATAAAAACAAACAGCTGGTTGAAAAATATTTTATATCACTACTAAAACAATAGAGGTTTTTTAATGTGCTATTGAGTTTTCTGTTCTTGCATATGGTCAAAAAGCCTAAGTTTCATCATATATTCGTCTTATATTTATTGTAATTAAAAACAGTTAATCATAAAATACCCAATGCTCTTGTACTCATCATATGAAATTAATATCTACGATAAATTTTTGTGGTTCTCTGTGTATATAAGAAATTATTCAGATTTGCAGCAGTTGTACATTTGAGAAGTATATATATACATCCTTTTTCTCCACAGAAACTTGGTTTATTACTTTTTATGCATCCTGAGGACTATTGTCAGGATGTTAATAAAGTCTAGACATATGACCTCCATACACTAATATATTTTTTTAAGTTTCCAAACACTTATTTTATTAAATAGGGACTGTAGAGATAAAGTGTTTTAATAAAACCACAGCATGTTTTATCAGGCCAACTTGCTTTTTATTTTTCTTTTATTGCTTAACTTTATACGTGTTATCCTATATAACCTTCACTTGGGATGCTGTCTTCATTTAAATTATTTCTAAGGGAATGTTTTTATTGTAGAAAAGAATCACAAAATCAGTCAAAGACATGGTCATAAAAAAGAGTGTAAATCTCAAGTCAAGATATGATTTTACAACATGGAAATCCTCCTTTAACCCGTTGGCTTTCAAATGCAATGTCATGCCCATATTTGCATACATACCAAATTCTGCAGATTGCAATGCAAGATAAAGTCTTCAAACTACACCTTGCATTCACATTTACTCAGGTTTTAGTTATCTAGGTATGTGGTTCAACTGCATAAAATAACTTACAGACCTTCTACAGGCTCTAGGAACCCACAGAGGGACAGGATTAGGGTAGGTAGGCACTACCCCATTCCCACAGCAAATGTGCATCTGAAGCCATCTGGCTGGATTTGATGTATAAAAACATAGTGCCTGGTTCTAATCTTTTGTGATGTAAAAAGTTAAGCTGATTTTTATAGATGACTAAAAATATATGTGGTCAATATCTGCAAGTATTTATTAAGCACTGCTTGCAAGCTACTGTAGTGGTAGTTACCACACAAAAGTTTCAATTTCTCCCCCTAACAATATTCTTAATCATACAAATGAAAAACACAAGGCAGTGACAGTTTTCTAAAAGTATACACACACACACGTCATTGTGTGCATATACACACATCTGCAATTATCTACATGTATATACATAGACATAACATGCTGCCACCAAAGAAAAGTGGAGACATTATCAAAATAAAAAGAAAGAATTGGAAAGCCCAAGAATTTGGGGACATTTAAATATGGGAGTATTTAATGGAACAGCAAAAAGCTGACATGACAATTAATTAACTGAAATGTGAATTTCTTTTCCCATGGGCTACCTGGTAAAGTGGAGGTTTGTCCTTTTTTTTCTGTTTGTTTGGTAAGCAAATTTATAATTTTAAAATTACCAGTTTAACTTTCGAGGTAAAAACAGAGTCACATTTTTTTTTCTTTTTATAGAAGCTGCTTTGTTCTGAGTAAATTAAATGGTCAGCAATGATTGAATGACATAGATGTGTGTGTTTCTGTGTATGTGTGTGTGTTTTGTGCTTGTGTAAGCTTACAATATCTACTCTTCCTAATATGCCTTCTTACGTGCTCCAGAAAGAACAGAAAAACTCACAAGAAAGCCAAAGATCTTTTTCACAAATAAAACGCAGACATTGATATGCTGGTCTCTTCTCTTGACAATTTATGAAATTATTTATTGAGGATCTACGATGCAAACATTCTAGATAATTGTGATACAGCAGTAAAAAGGAGGGAACAATCTTTCCCCCCATGGACATTTAATCAGTGTACAAATATTTCCATTACAAATTATTACTGAGTAACTAAACTTTTGTTTTTATTTTAAAAGTAACCTCTTCCATTCTGAACACATAGAAATTACATGTACACAATTGTTTCAGTTCTGTTTATCCTTTTTACTGTTCGCATTATTATTAAAGATTTAGTCAATTTCTAATGCTTTATGTTGTAGCAAAGTTAAAGAAAAACACTCATGATAACCTTGAGAAAATCAGGCAGAAAGGACCAAGCTACACATGGGCCACAATTAAAAAGACAAAAGGAAATATATATTTACATTTTCAAACTTGGATTTTAAATAATTTAAATTGAGAGGAGGAATATACAGTGCAAGGAAAGAGAGATGGAATCCTTAAAGCACAGTCCAGTAATTTTCCAATCCTTGAATGAATAGTATGCTAGTGCACCTTTCAGGAATAACATGCATTCTTGGAAAATGTGGATTTTAAAAGAGAAACACTCATGTGATGTTTACCCCATGATATGTCAAGCTGATGCATGACAACATGTAACTATATATTAGGTATAGTAACTATATATTAGAATACATAGGTTCCTGTATTATTTGAGAATTGAAACACAGCAGCTTGATATTGACATTTCTGGTGATATGACCTATTACAGGTAATTTGAAAAGCTGGAAAAATGTATATGTGTGTAAACAGATTAAAACAAACAAACAGCCATGGCACCATCAGCCAGGCTTCAAGAAATTTCTTCTTTAGCCTCACAATAATGTGCCTAATCTATAGAAACGGAATTATCTTTCTTGAACTACATTAAGCAGCAATCTTATGTAAGGCTTAAAAGCTTGGAGGTGTCAGTCAGAGTGCTCAGGTTTTGAATAAGGATTCTATGATTTATTAGTTGAGTGACCTTGAAGAATTTATTCACAACTATTGTGAGCTTTGATTCCTTTTACTTTTTTTAAGGGCAGGGAGTCCGTTTTGTTCATCTTTATGTTACCCAATAACAGTGGGGACTTGAAGATTGTTATTTTTATTTTTAAGTTATTAATGAATGCATACTATCTAAAATATATTTCACTGTGGAACAAGGTACTGATTGTGTATTATACCCTCTCTCCTGGAACAATTCTAACAGCAGCAAGCATTAAATGGAAGTCTATGTATTGTAGATAGGGACACTTACACCAATACATTTGTGTTATGGGGAGATACGTACTCAATATTGGTAGAAGTCTTGCCCATGTATATTAGTGAAAGACATTTTGAGCTGAAATTTCAACTATTCCACATTAATTATGAATTTGGATAAAAGTAACCATTAATTGCAAGATAATCTTGTCCAGCAGATTTCTGGAGATTCTTTATTTTGTGCATTTTAAGCACTTGTTTCAAAACACCATTTTCACATTTATTGTGAACAGTATTTTGGTACACATCAACTGTGTTGCCTGAACCTCTGAGAATCAGAGTCCTCTGTAAGACAAAAAGAGAAGTGAGAGGAGGGCAGGAGGAGGAAGAGAGGGAGGAAAGAAAAGAAAGAAAATCAGGGGGAAAAAGGAAGAAAGAAGTGAAAGAAGGAAGGATGGGAAGGTGAGAGGGATGAAAGCTCAGAGGCAGAAGTAGCATAGCCCTGGTATACTGAGATCAAACAAGAACCTCAAGGGGGAAAACTGAGTCATCGTGGTGCACTTTGGCCAAGAAGAAAAAAGTGACAAAACTTGGGAAAGAGGGTGCAGGGGATGAATAAAGAGACAAGAAAACAGAAATCTGTTCCCATTTTTTTTTTAGCATATTCTCACTGCCTAACCTGTTAAAACAGTGTTAGAATAACAGCAGCATCCTAATTCCTTATGGACGTCATGCATACAGTAGTCCCTTTTATTGACTTTATGTCACCTTCATTCACTCTTTTCCTGCTCACTCCTTATTTACGTTAGTGTTGTCACAAAGTCTTTTATCTGTATTGTGGATTCCTGCACAGTATAGTGTTATGCACACCATTAAATGGTGAAGAAAATGAGGTTTTAATTGATCACACAAAACAAGGGTAAAGTTTCCAGAAAGTTGATATATTCTATATCCAGAGAATTTATACAAATTCTAGCCCATGAAAGATCAACAATAAATATCTAGGAAGTGAAGATATGTACATATGAATGAATGAATGCACAATAGTGTTGAAGAATGATATTTGTCAAGTTAAAAATGAACATTATATTTAGAAAAGAGCGAATATCAAGATAATTAGAATATACTTTTTCTAGATACTTTAGATGAAGGATGTTAATGGTAAACTGAATGTGTTCTCTACATTTTACTTCTTCAAGATAGTGACATTGGAACATTTCTTGTGTAGCTAGTTGCATTTTCCTGAATGCTTTTACTCTCAGACTTTTCTCAAGAAAGCATGTGCTTATTTATTTATTTATTTATTTATTTATTTATTTTACTCTAAAATGAATGAGAAACACTTACCCTTTAAATATTCCCTTAGGTTACTAATAAGAGAGAGAAAATGTAATTGTGCCTACACTGAGCAAATTGCTAGCTCAAATGGTATCTTATAGCAGACCAATCACAGACTTGATTCAATTTCTTGCCTCAGTATGAAGAAAAGCACCACCAAACTTTGATTGCCTCCCCATATCTTAAGACACAGGCTTCCATTTCTTTTCTTTAGCACATGCAGACTGTTTGCTCTTGTGTTCTTTATCCATTCAACCTCTATTACAGCAGCACTATCAGAGATTGGCACTTTGTATTAGTGAGATACTTATTTTCCAAGAGGGGCTCCAGTGATTTAAACCTCAACATTAGCAAACTGCTAATGGAAAACACAATGTATCTCCAAAGTGCTCTCTTTCATTTTAAGTCTATCTATGCCTAGTTCCTTTAATTCCATGGATAATTTGTCCTTTCCATTTATCTCCCATTCTCAGAACTTCCTAAGCACTTATTCACATTTAAAATTGCCAAACCAACTTAATAACTACATTACACTTTAGAAATCCCCGCTAATAATAGAAAACATAATAGCAAGTCAGGTATAAGACAAACTATCGTGTTTTATCTTTATAGTAAAAAAAAATGAGACAGATTAAACGATTCTACTAGGGTTTAGGTAGACCATTGATTACCCGTGATTTTTATTCTCTATTTTCTATGTATCATCTATCTATTATCTATCTACCTACCTATCTATCTATCTATCTATCTATCTATCTATCTAATATTTAAAAAAACAACTGCATAAAACAACAGGTATATGATTGTATTTTTAGACCTATATTATATAAAAATATAACTTATGTAATTATAACACATGAGGAGGAGAGTGAGTACAAAACTGTATTTTATTAAGAATATGACAATAATTAATAACTCATATCCAGAGAAAAAAATGAAGATAAATAGAATGAATAAATAAGAAGTTCAATATAACATACTCTGAGTATATACTAGTACAGTATTTTATCTCAGATTTTTTAAATATAAGATTATATTAAGCAATATAGTTCATAATCAATACAAAATTAAAATGCATAATTATCTTATGTGAAATGTTCAGAATAGGCAAAGCTACAGAGATTGGATTAAAGCAAACCTTCTTAACCTGATTAAGGGCATCTATAAGAAATCTACAATTAATATTATAAACAAATATGAAAGACCAAAACGCTTCTCTCATAGGATCAGGGGGAAAAAAAGGATGTCTACATTTTCCACTTTTATTCAATATTGTTCTAGGTTCTAACAAGGGAAATATGGGAATTAAAAACAAACAAGCAAAAAACTGAACAAATAAAAGACATCCATTTTGAAAAGAATTAAAACACTCTACTTTCAGAAAAAATATATATTTCCAGGAACTTCACTAAAAAACTGTTAGAAATTAAAAAGCTTCTGCACAGCAAAGGAAAACATCAACAGAATTAAATGACAACCTACAGAACTGGAGGAAATACTTGTAAACCATATGTCTGATAAGTTGCCAATTTCTGTTGAAAGTAAATGAGAATTATTTAGACTATTTTTACAACATCCTATACATTTGAAATGATTTTAAAATAAAAATTTGAAAATAGAAGTACAATATAAAATCATCAATTGTATTTCTATATATCTTTGAGCAATTAGGAAGGAAAATTTAAAAACAATTTTTTTTAAATAACACCAAAAGAATAAAATGGTTAGGTATAAATTTAGCAAAAGAAGTACAGGACTTATTTACTGAAAACTACAAATTTAAAACAGAAGTCATACCACTTTCATAGATCAAAAAACAATTTTGTTACAATGGTAACTCTTCTTAAATTGATGTAAGGTTAAATTAAATCCTAATCAAAATCATATCTGACTTCTCTGCAGAAATTGCCAACATGATTCCACAATTCATACAAAAATTCAAGATGTAGTCAACATAATTTTGAAAAATACAAGGGGAAATATCAAACTTCCTGAATTCACGACTTACTACAAAGCCACAGTCGTTGAGAATTCATGGTAGTGGAATAAAGGGATGTAGATCAATAGATTTGAATTTAGAGTACAAACACAAACTCTTACATTTATGGTCAACTGAATTTTGACAAGTGTGCTAGGACAAATGAATGGGAAAGTAACTCAAAGCACATCATAGACCTGAATGGATAAACTAAAATATAAGCCTTTTAAAAGAAACATAGGCATACATCTCTGTGACCCAAGTTTCTAAGACAAAACATCATAAGCACAACCAACAAAACAAAATGAAAAAAAATTAACTTTATCAAAGTGATAAACTTTTATTCTACAAACAATACCATCCAAAAGTAAAAAGACAACCTACAAATATGAGAAAATATTAACAAATCATATATCTGAGGCACTTTTATTCATAATGTATAAAGAACTCTTCTAATGTATAATAAAAAGACAGATAACCCAATTAAAAATGAAAGAGAATTTGAATTGCTTCCCCAAAGATGATATGCAAATTTTAAAAAGCACATGAAAAATGCTCAATATCATTAATCATTAGGGAAATGCAAATCAGAAACACAAGGAAATACCACTTCACATTCATTAGGATGGCTTCAATAAAAAAGATGTATATTAATGAGTGTTGGCAAGAAAGTGGAGAAATTACAACTCTCATACATTGCTTATCGAAATATTAAATGGTACAGCAGCTTTGACGAACAATTTATCAGGTCCTATAATATTTAAACATAAAGTCACCATATAACTTAGCTATTCCTCTCCTTAATATATAGCTGAGTAATAAAAACATACATCCACACAAAAACTGGCACACGAAGATTCATAACAAACTTATACATATAATAGCCTAAAAAATGGAAACCATCCAAATGTTCATCATTTGACAAATGGATAAGTAAAATATGTAAGATTTATTCCATCAAGTATCACTTGTCATTAAAAAAATAAAGTTAATTTTGGTATATGGTGACAGTTCACAGTCCAGATTGATTCTTTTGCATGTGTTTTTCTCATTTTCCCAGCACCATTTACTTAAGATGCTTTATTTTCTCCATTGTATATTTTTTGCTCCTTTGTCAAAAATTATTCGTCTATATACTTGTGGGTTTATTTCTCAGTTTTCTATTTGTTCCACTTGTTTATATGTCTATTTTTCTGCCAATACTAAACTCTACATAAGACACAAAACAAAAAGCTGCATACAAGAAAACATTGGTACTAAACTTATAGATAGATATTAGGTTCAGAAAGGACTTTATGAACTTGACCTCAAAGGTAAGGGAAGTAAAAGTAAATGAATGGGATTATAACTAAAAAGCCACTGCATAGCAGATGAAACCGTCAACAAAGTAAAAAGGAAGCCAACTTAATGGGAGAAAATATTCACAAACAATGACTCTGGTAAGGGGCTAATATCTAAAATATATAAAGAACTCATACAACTCAATAGCAAACAAAAAACAAAAAAAAGGAAAAAAAAAAAAACCAAACAAAAACAAAAACAAACAACTAATTGAAAAATGTGAAAAATGACAGAAGACCTGAACAGACATTTCTCCTATGAAGACACACAAACGGTTAACAGACATGTAAAAAAGTGCTCAACATCACTAGCAATTAGGGAAATGCAAATTAAAACCACAATGGGATCCCACTTCACACCTGTTAGAATGGCTATCATCAACAAGACAAGGGATAACAAGTGCTGGAGAGGCTGTGGGAAAAAGGAACCCTCATATACAGCTGGTGGGAGGGTAAATTGGTACAACCACTACGGAAGGCAGTATGGAGATTTCTCAAAAAACTAGGAACGGAATTGCCATATGACCCAGCAATCCCTCTCCTGGGTATCTACCCAAAAAACCTGAAAACCTTAATCTGCAAAGATACATGTACCCCAATGTTCATCGCAGCACTGTTCATGGTGGCCAAGTCATGGAATCAACCAAAGTGTCCTTTGATAGAGGACTGGATAAAGAAGTTGTGGTAGATTGATACAGTGGAATACTACTCAGCAATAAGAAAAAATGAAATACAGCAGTTTGTGACAACATGGACGGACCTTGAAAACATCTTATTAAGCAAAATAAGTCAGAATGAAAGAATCAAGAAACATGTGACCTCACTCATAGGTGGCATATAAAATTGAAAGGAACAAAGAAACAAAAACTCATGGGCACAACCAATAGTTTAGTGGTTACCAGAGGGTAAGGGGGGAGGGGGATGGGAGAGATGGGGGGAAGTAGGGAGAGGGTACTAAATATATGGTGATGGAAAGAAAGCTGATTCTGGGTGGTGAGCACACTTTCAGGGGTCCTCAAACTATGACCCGCAGGCCACATGCGGCCCACCAAAAACATTTATCCCACCCGCCGGGTGTTTTTGCCGCTGTTGCCTGTCCTGCTTAGCAGCCGACTCGTCCCGGGCCCACAGTCCGGCCCTCCAACGGTCTGAGGGTCAGTGAACTGGCACCCTGTTTAAAAAGTTTGAGGACATATAGAAATGTAATGTAGAATTGTACACCTGAAAAAAATATAATTGTTATAAATCAATGTCACCACAACAAATTAAACAACAAAAAATAAATAAATAAAAAGAAAACATATCAATAGAAAAATATAATTTAAAACAACAATGAGATAACACTCCATATATATTAGAGTGGTCAAATCTAGAACACTGACAACACCAAACGTTGGCAAGGACGTGGAGGTACAGGAGCTCTCATAAACTGCTGGTGACATTTTGGCAGTTTTGTACAAAACATACTGTTACCATATGATCCAGCAATTGCACTCCTTGGTATTTACTCAAAGGAGTTGAAAACTTATGTCTACCTGAAAACCTGCAAACAGATGTTTACAAAAGTTTTATTCATATTTGCCAAAACTTGAAAACAACGAAGATATTCTTCAGTAAGTGAATGGCAAAAAATGTACATCCAGAGGATGGAATATTATCCAGTGCTAAAAAATATCTTTCAAACCAAGACAAAGTAGGAAGGAAACTTAAATGTGTATTAAGCAAAAGAAGTCATTATGAAAATAGCTACATATTGTATGAAACCAACTATATAGCAATCTGGAAAAGGCAACATTTTGAAAACAATAAAAATATTAGTAGTTGCCAGGGATTAGGGGCAGGGAGGGATGACTAGGCCAAGCACAGAGGATTTTTAGAGCAGTGAAAATATTCTACAATACTATCATGATAAATACATATTATTATACAGTTCTCAAAACCTACAGAGTATGCATAATCTTGCCACTTGATCCAACAATTTCATGTATAGGTATTTATCCATTGAATTGAAAAAGCTGTATTTCTACAAAAACCTGCACATAGCATTTATAGCAGCTTTATTTATAATTGCCCCAACTGGAAGTGACCAAGGTGTCCTTAAATAGGTGAATACATAAATAAAGTGCAGTGGATCTAAGCAATACATAGGAATCAGTGCTAAAAATAAATAAGGTAGCAAATCATGAAAAGGACAGAAGAATCTTAAACACTCTTTGCTAAATTAAAGAAATTGAAAAGGCTATATAGTGTACAATTCCAATTATATAACATTCTGAAAAAGGTAAAAATATGGAAACAGCTAAAGCAGTCAGCGGTTATTAGGAGTTTGGGTAAGAGAGAACAATGGATAAATAAAGATTAGAAAATTTAGGGACTAGTAAAATTATAGTGTATGAAAGTGTAACAGTGGAGATAAGACATTATGCATTTGTCAAAACCATTGAAACTTACAAAATAAAAAAGTAAACCTTAACACATGGGCAAATTTAACAAATTTGTTTAGGTAGTCATGGACTCCCTTTAAAAAGCAAATCGATGGGAAAGCTGGGATGGCTCAGTGGGTTAAGCGCTCACTTTGCAGCGCTGGGGACCGGGGATCGAATCCTGGCCCCAGCCCGTGCGAAACCATATGCTGAACTGGGAGCTCTCCCAGTTCAGTTCTCTCTCTGTCTCTGTATCTCTCTGTCTCTGTCAAAAATAAATACATAAAAATATATTAAAAAAAAAAGCAAATTGAAACAGAATATTCTTGCTGTATTAAAATACGTATAAAACAATCTCACTTTAGGGGATGGAGAGGAAAATGTGCTATTAGAATAACTTAAGTAACTGGAAGTGGGTGTGGTCTATAAAGCTAAAGGCAAAAGAACTATACATATGCACCATATTTCAGTTGATAAAATTGTTTTTTGTGGGTGTATGCATATGAGTTAACAACTCTGTTATACATGAATGCTAGAATAATAAAATTAATTAAATACATAGCAGATGGTGGGAGCCAATTTTCTCACGATTGAATGAGAGTTTACAAATAAGCCAAGATAGGAGTCAAGCATGATCTATGTGGTAATGGATAAAAGTTGGAAACATCAGTATGAATGCATGTTTATTTTAATATGGATACAGATGGTTGCATATAGAAATATTTATAGATATATGCCTATCAAAAAGGTTACTATACAAACATATTGTTCACTCTGTCAGCCAAGAGGGCCTAAAAAACAGTATCACATTAGTAGTAATGAGCATTTCTAGTGCCTAGTTCATGGTTCCACACACACACCTTGATACGATGCAGCTTTAAAAAGCTCCTGATGTTCAAATCTGGAGCAAATTATGCAGTAAAATAAAGTAGCATTGGATCTGTGGATTTAACAAATTGCCTAGTGCAAAAAATGTACATAATTTGGGGGTTGTTGGTTTAATACAGACTCCGATTCACCTGTTTTCAGGGAAGTTTTAAGGTGATTTTGATTAGAAGCTACATTCAAGAATCATTGATTTTACAATGTTTTCTTGTGGTCTTAATGTCTGTTGGGGAGAGATTTGGGCAGAGCCTATAGATCTCTAGCACCTAGAGAAGTTCACTGGGATGATTGAAAATGAAAAGAAAATCAATTTTAAGCTAAAAATTCAGGTGTTTTCATTGTGTCTAAAAACCTTGAGATTTTTTTTTAAGATTTATTTATTGGTTTTGACAGAGAGAGATACAGAGACAGAGACAGAGAGAAGGGGGAGGGTCCAGAGCAGTCTCCATAGTTGCACATCATCAGTTTTTCCACAGTTTCATTCCACAGGTGGGCACGGGACTGCACAGGGCAGGAACTGGGCCCAGGTCTCACCCGGTGAGAACTGAACTGGGGGAGCTCCCCAGTTCAGCATATGGGTCAGCACGACTGGGGCTGGGATTCAATCCTAGGTCCCCGGGGCTGCAAAGTGAGCTCCTAACCCACTGAGCTATCCAGATTTCCCCAAAACCTTGAGATTTTTGCTGTTCTCTTCTGTTGTTCTTAGTCAGCTATGGTTACTACAACAAATTATAGATTGGGTGGCTTAAACAATGAACTTTTTTTTCTCACAAGTCTGGAGGCTGAGAATTCCAATCTTAAGGTACCAATAAATTTGGTGGCTGGTGAGAGGCCCCTTTATGGTTGGCAAATGGCCAAATTCTCACTGTATTCTTATATATCAGACACAGATTGAAAGAGACAGTGAGACAGTGAGTGAGAAGGAGATAACTTGTATATCTTTTTTATAAAACATTAATCCCATCATGAGAGCTCAGGACCTTACCTAACCCTAATCACCTACCATAGGCTCTACCTCCACATACCATCAGACTGAGGGTTAGGGTTTCAATGACACTGGTACTAATTTGGGTAGAGGGCACATTCAGTGCATAGCAGTTACATGTGGGGATGTTATATTTTCCTAACAGATTTGGGCTGCACACACTCTTGGTGAATTGGGCAGTAACATTCCAATTCACATTCATTAAATTCTTGTTTCTGTCCTAGTTCCACAAATTTGTGGCAGTGAAATTAGTGTTGACAGTGTTGGTACAAATAGCCCAGGCTAAAACACATTAAAACAAATACGTATATCCATTTATGCCAGAAACAAAGGCTGTTCTATTGTGATGAGTCATAGTTTTTTTCTTCTTAAGGAAGATGATAGTAGGGCCAGTTTTCTAATTTTGTTTTCATCTTCACACGCAAGATTTAATTAAAATATTCCACAGCATTAGCAGTTGATATGAGAGCTTGAAAGTGAAACAAATGTGGAAAAGGAAGCTGATCACAGAAAAAGAGAATGACAACCCAAGCTTTGAATGTGACAGAAAATGAGACTCACCTCAGGATGGGAAATATTTAAACAATTCTAATGCAGCTTTTGATACTGAGTATTTTCTGGAAAAAGTTGAAAGATACACCTAATTTATAACTGACACTCACCCATGGGAAAGATAAAAAAGAAAAACTTTATCTATTTATCACCACCCTTTATCATATTCCTGAAGTGGAAAATGATGACCAAGTGGGAAAAAAATACAGAAACATATATTGAGGCATGTTTTAAGGACTCTTAAGGCACAGGCTTAGTAAGTGAAGTTTTCCATGACATTGAAATCTTTAATAAATGTGAACTTGGCCAACTTGGCCAATAAGATGTTAAAAACAAATACAAGTTTTTTTGTTTTGTTTTTTTTAATCTATCATAAACATCTTTCTTTTGCCTAAATAGCCACCTCCCATTTCTGCTTGCCAAACCCTGGCATTACACATTGGGCCAAAAATTCTCTTTTACTTTCCAAATGTCGTATTCCTTTTTTGTCTTTCCCTGGAAGATGGGATTTAGTGAACATTGCTATTAATCACAGTGGTGAGTTTTGAGACTCAGATTTGGTTTTGCTTTGATTCATCTCTATTAACACCTACGTGACTTGAGGAAAACAGGCTTTCTACATGGTTCAGACTAACTTACTAGAGTTCAACATTTAGTTTTTGGATGAAGACCTTAGCAATCAATAAATTGTTCTGTTGTCTTTCCATGTATGTATGTATGTATATATTTTTGCCTTCTTGTGTAATATTTTTACTCAGAAACCTCATGGGAAGAAATGGTGTCAGGGGTAAGTTAGGATTTGGTATATTCCTATGTTTGCTTGCTAAATATCATCTAAATACCACTAAATTTCAATAGGCAGGATAATGAATGAAAGTGACTGAAATAAATGCCCTAGTTTTCTATCCAATATCCTGAATGTATGTTCCTGGGATCATGGTTATATGAAGGTAAAACAAAAATTTTAATGAGGAAACCTTGAATGTGAAGGTTCCTTTCTTGTCACAGGAGTAGGTTTCCAAGCTTAAGGGCTCATTTGATACTCATTCACTTTGCATTTACTTTATAATAACAGCCTATTGACCTACACACTCCAAGGGACATTTAATTCTATATCAATAATGACAATACCAGAAAAACACAGAAATGAAATAGATTTAATATATCTAACCTACTTACTATCTTAATTTTACAAGTATTTGTTTTAAATTAAGAATTTCATGACATCATTAGTAGGGGGTGGGGAGTGAAAGTTCTGATTCTCCATTAGATCTATTCTGACACCACCCTCATGGGGATGGAAGGAGTCACTCCTTACCCATCATGTGATGATGATCCATGCCTCCCATGTAATCTACACTGACATCAATGGGTGGGTAGGACTTGGCCATATGCCATTCTTTATTTGTAAAAATACCACAACTCACTTTTCTGTAGAATGTACTACTAAATTATTTTCACATAGTATTCAATGTAATGAGTCTGAAACACCAGTTCTTGTGACCAAAACTACATATTTGAAATACTGATTTAAATTAGGACTATCATTTGTGATTATAAATAATGATTTTTATACAGGGATAATTGAACTTGAAAGGAATCAAATTTATTACCTTAAATATGCCACAATATTTAACCTACAGATATACAGGAGAAAAAAATCAAAGTCCTGACAGATGATGGCTTAGAAATTGATGTAGTATTACTATTTATTTATTGTTAAATACATTGGGGTGACATTGGTTGGTA
>PVKE010030735.1:0-19450 GCA_004027555.1 Craseonycteris thonglongyai
CAGTGCATAGTTATTTCTATTTTACTTTTTGACAGATAGAGAGAGAGACAGAGACAGAGACAGTTAGAGAACCAAACTGTGGGAACTCCCCAGTTCAGCACGTGGGTCCTGCCTGGGCCGGAGCCGGGATTCGATCCTCGGTCCTCATGGCCTCAAAGCGAGCGCTCAACCCGCTGAGCCGTCCCGGCTTTCCCCCAGCCAGACTCTTAATAAAGGCAATATAAATATTCAGTTCATTTTTTTAAATGCCATTAAAAAACAAAAGGCAAGCCATAAATTGGGTTAAGATATTTTGTAATATATATATATATATATATATATATATATATACACACACATACACTATATTCATCAAAGGACTTGACTTAAGATATATAATGATCTTCTATATCAATTAAAAAGAGGCAGATAACCCAATAAAAAATAGTTAAAATATTTTTTACATTTTTATTGAGGAATGATTGACATACAAAATGCTGCCCATATTTAATATATATGTTTTGATGAGTTTAAAGATAAGTACACACTGTGAAACTGTCACCATATATAATCCCAAACTTATTACCACTTCTAAGAGTTTCTTTTGTTCTTCTTATGATATAAGAATGTTTAACATATGGTCTACGAGAATATCTTTTTTAACAAATTTAAAAGTGTACAATAGAATATTAGTAACTGCATGTATTATACTATATGGATCTCTAGGACATACTTATCTTGCCTAAATGAAACTACATTTTATTTAACATAGTTAAATAAATCAGCATTTTTTTAAAGTTTGAAGGCATTATAAACTTTTAAATCAGGCATTACTGATCCATGGTTTTAGAAAACGATAGCTACTTTTTTTGACCGAGGGAAAAGGAGGGTGAAGTGACTTGCAGAGTCCAAAGGGGTTTTCTGTGGGTGCTGTAAGTGTTCTGTATCTTAGTAGGTGATAATTATATGACTGTGACCATGTTCCTGAATGCATTTTGTAATCTAGTCAAGAAATTCCTGAAATAAATACCTAAAAAAAAAAATTTTTTTTAATTGTTAAATTTAATGGGATGACATTGATTGGTAACAATTAGATAGTTTCCCGATATACAAGTCCAGATCACATCACCCATGCATCGCATTATGTACCCACCTTCCAGAATCAGCTCCCCCTCTACCCCCATATATCTGGTGCCCACTCCCACCTCCCCCCACAACTCCTTCCCCCTCCCTCCCCCCTCTCCAGTAACCACCAAACTATTGAGTGTGTCCATAATGCTGGTGCCCTCTCCCCCCTAAAAATTTTAAACCAGTAAGGAAAAGAAAATTACCTTAACTTGGCTTAAAAATATTTAACGAAAACTATCCAAATTCCAAAGTCAAAATTTTCACTTTGAGATCAGGTACAAAATGAGAAAGCCCAGTATCACCAAATTCTATTCATTACTGAACCAAAGATGTAAACAAGACAATAATATAAGAAAATATACATGGATGGGGTGGTGTGGGCAAAGCTGTTGGTTGTAGAAAAGTTATCATTACATCCTACATAGGAAAATCCAGAAAATAAATTTGAAAATTATTATAATTAATTAATGAGTTCTGCAATTTGTTAGATTTAAAATCAACTTATATAAAGGTAAATTTCATTGTTTATATCAGCAATAAAGAATTTTAAAAAGCAGTATAAAATGTATTATTGATAATAACAATAGAAAACATAAGATCCTTGAAAATAAGTCTAATATATGGCTGAGATTTTAGGAGTAATATATAAAATTAGTGACATCAGAGAAGACCTAATTATTGATTTTTTCTAATTCTTTGAAAGAAAAACTCTGGGTTTTAAAATGTCAATTGTCCACTAATAACTGTTTCAATTCAATGTGATTTCAATTACTAATTTATAAAAGATTTTTTAATTTAAATTTGACAAACAGAAACTGAAAATTTATATAAAGTAGGTTTATTAATATTTAAGGTAGTTTTGAAGAAAAATCAGGTGAGCTAAAGCTATGTGAACCCAGATCATAATACTGTCTCTGAGACAGATGGAAATATCAATACAATAGGGAGTCCAGAAAAAATATCCATATGTATATAAAATATATATCATATAGGTTTGTTATATATCATATATAATTGCTATATATTATGGGAAAATAAAGGCTTTTTATAATTTATTTAATATATGGTTCTTAGAAAATTACATTATCTATGTTGTAAAAATAATGTTATCTTTACAGGTACCATCCACAAAAAAATAATTAAAGACTGATTAAGAAGACATACATAGATATATTATATTAACATGATTAAATTGTCCAAGAAAAGATCTAAGAAAATGAAAGACTACAAAATAGCATACCATATATTATTCCATTTATCCAAAACATGACGGATGCAAAATAATTATATATACTTTATATAGATACACAGAAAAACGGTAAAGAGAAAGCATGAGAAAGAAAAGTTGTGTGTTACTGGGGAGAGTAGCTGAATTAGTCCTAATTGCCTAGTCTGCCATCTTCAGAAGTAGAAAGTAGGTTATTACTGGATATATATTTGAAAGGACTCGTAAATTTAACAAAACATGTTTTAATATTGTTTATAGAATTAATTCTCTATATTATCCTAATCCAATTATTTAATGGTTCTGAAATGTTAATATCACAATAAAGAAGTTGTAGCTCTTCATAGCTACTTGTAGTGTCTTCCCCTAACATAGTTGCTGGCTTATCCAACAATCATTTCTACTTTCTCTCTTACAGGAAACAAATCACATTTTTAAAACCCATTCTTTCCTTAAAGAATTCAGAAGTAAATTTTAATAACGTAAGCCTAGCCAAGGGATTGTGACTCATCCTTCTAGTTTCAGATTAGGAAGGAGCATGAGATGAAATTCTAGCCAATGAAATAAGAGGATCTTTCCTAGAAGCTGATTAAGAGACCCTTTTTTATCTGGCATATATTTGTTGTCACTGTAGGAATATTTAGTTCTAGTTTTGTGACCACCAGGAGGACTTAGTCAGCATGAGGGACATACCAGAGTAGGATACTGGAAATAAACAATTTTTAGTGACATTTATAACCTATTCAATTAACCAACCCTGGCACCACACTGCCTTGGAACTTTGTATTATATGAAGTAATAAAATGTCATTAAAAAAGCCATTTTGGCATGATTTTTCTATTACACCATGAATAATATGGTATCACAGTATATATAACACACTAGATGGTAACCAAGTTGGCCTTAAGGTTCTCTTCAGTTTGGCTAACCTGTAAATAGTAGCTAAAGACCACGGGCCACACCTTTACCTTCTTTTCTTCTTTTTACAGCATTTATTGTAGAAAACTTGGAGTTTTATATTTTTTTGTCTTCCCCTTTGTAATTCTTCTTCCAGCCTCTAGCCAGTTTTGTAATCCAGGAAATACCCAGGAGTCTGGGAGCTATTCTTTGAAATGTAATCGTTAAAAAAGATAGCACTCCCATTTCCTGTCTCTGTAGGAACCAAAGTTATTTAAGAACTACTTAGAAATACAAAATGACCTAATCACACTTACCCAAATCCTCACTAATATTCTATTTTTTCATTAGCTCTTTCTAGTGCATAAAATCATCCTGCAGTTTGTTTCAAGGGAGAAATTGTGTTTAATATCTCTCCTCTATTGCAATAGTCATAAATAAAGTCTCCCTTGCCTGCTTAATAAGTTTGGTGGTGTTTACTACTAGGCAATTTAACAGGAAAAAATGCTATATTGCTTTGAGAGTCAGAAGTTAAGGACCTATTTTAAAATACAGTGCAGATTTAAAATCCCCAAAACATATTTACCGGTATTTATTATTTCATATATCAGATGCTCGACTAGGTGTAATAGAGAATATCAAAGATAAATAAAATAATTGTTTGCCCCCAAGGAATTTACAGCCTACAGATAGTAGAAAAAAGTTAAAACAAATAAATAACAATATTAAAAGTGAATTGATCTTAGATTCAGAAAATTAAAGAATGAAGGGTTAGGATGATATAGAGAAAGAAGGAATCATAACCTACTAGAATTAAAAGGGGGTTAAAGAAAGCTTACTTTAAAAGGATATTTGAAAAACTCTACATTATAAAGCCATGGGGGAAGGGACAGGATACATTCTAAGCATATGCAACTGCATAGCAGAACTATAGAAAGAATTAAAGCACTTATATGTTCAGGCAAACAGTATACAGCAGTACGTACGTACTTAGCAGGATTGTAGGTTCCACCTGTTTGACTATAGGCAAGTCCCTTTCTATCTCTAAGCCTATTTCTGTTTCTATAAAGCAAGAAATTTGGGCTGGATGATTATGAAACTATCTTTCAGTTTAAAAAAAATTACACTATTTTATGATACAAGCAGAGTTGAAATAAGAAATTATGCATTGTTGTTAATAATTGCTTTAACTTATTTGAGCTATTAAATAATTCACAAACATGTATTTATCAAATTGAAAAAGGACAACTTTTGAAAGAAATTAAAAAAGAAAAAAAAAAGGCATTTCTTGTAATCTCATAGCAAAGTGGCACCACATTTAGCTTCACGGCTCACTGGGTCTGAATAATGTGGGATGTTTTCACTCAATCTAGGGTAGCCAATTCTTCATTGTTAAAAGTCACTGAAGTGGTATCCCTTGGTGCTGGAGTTGGAGCCAAGTGATTCCTCTTAGTTGTAAATTGTGCAAAAGAAAATCTTTGTGCAGCTGGAAAGGGGGAAGAAAAAAATTATTCCATTCCCACTAATTAAAGTAGCAATAATGTCATTTCTAATAAAGTGGATCCTAGGAGAATTATTTGCTGAGTCCTAATGGGTTCAATTAACCAATTTGGGTATATGGCACTTGTCCCCTAAATGGAGACTGCAAACAGCCCTTGAAAGTTGGCATCTCAAAATGATTGTAGGTGGGAAAATGTCCTCATAAAGGCTATGTTCAGTTGCCAAATTTTTTTGAAACTCAACTGAAAGTCAAACCGAGTGAGTGGATTTGACTGTCACTGTTGTAACTTTTTTCCTTTTTTTATTTTATTATTATTGTTTTTTACTCCCACTAGAAATGCATTCTATAATGAACACTGGCATCCTTACATAATTAACTCAGTGATTAACTACATATAATCCACTGAAATTCCAAAAGAAGGACAGTGTTTGCTCTTTACATCTTACTGAATTCATACTACCTATGGAAGATAATTTCATCATTAAAAAAAATAAAGAATGACACATCACATTAAATATGAATTTGTGTCTACCGTACTAACTTTGCACAAATATAGAGTCACGCTCTGAAATGAGTCTTGAGAAGTGAAGGTATTCAAATATAGTTTAATTATATCTGATATATCTTTACTATTCTTTTGACTTCTCTTGTTGTATAGAAGTAATATTCATACTGGAACATAAGAAAGGGAAAGAATTTCTCTTTTGATGTTTGATTATAAATGTAGCTAAGTACATAGCTTTCTTACCCTTGGATAATAGCTCAATAATAACAAAGCAACTGTGGAAAACTCTGGAAAATATCCAGCTAGAGGGTTAAAAAATTCAGTCTGTCAATGCGGGGAACCTCTGTAAACTTCTAGGGATATTACTTCTTTATCTGTAAAAAATGGAACAAAAAAATCAAAATAATATTTTATATTTGAATGGCACCATACTACTATCGGTATTTCTAATAGATAACCATACTATAGATGCTGATATTTTTAAATTTTCATTAAAAAAGATTTTTTCTGTTTGTTTCAATTTGTGAAACTTGGTGACTGTGGAAACTTTATTGTTTTTTACTGTGTAAAATGTTCTGTGAACTCATTGAAAACTTAGTTGGGTTAAACAATTATTATGTTAATGAACCTGTACTGAAGAGTAAGCTATTTTACTTAGGAAAGGGAGTGTTAATGTAAAAAATAACATCTGTCATTCCTGATCTTAGTCATCTGTACAAGAGGCTTTATTTCCTCACTTAAAAACAAAATCGAGGGGAAGGCGGGATGGCTCAGTGGGTTAAGTGCTCACTTTGCAGCCCCGGGGACCAAGGATCGAATCCTGGCCCCGGCCCGTGTGGACCCATATGCTGAACTGGGAAGTGCCCCCAGTTCAGTTCTCACCGGGGTGAAGACCCCAGCCCAGTTCCTGCCCTGTGCAGCCCCACACCCACCTGTTGAATGAAACTATGTGGAAAAATGAATGATGTGCAACTATGGAGACTGTTCTGGGCCCTCCCCCTTCTCTCTGTCTCTGTCTCTGTATCTCGCTCTCTCTGTCAAAAACTATAAAAATAAATCTTAAAAATAAAAAAAATTGAGAGCTCAAGCTTAGCAACAAAATGGGTTGATATGAGGAGTGTATTCCATGTGTGAGGACGTTCTTCCTCTTGAGTCTCTGTGAAACAGAATAAGGTCAGTGACCAAACTTAGTTGGTGAAGGGTTACAAACTTAATCTTAATGTGTTAGCAAGAAAAAACTAACTTGGGACATGTTGTGCTCTTCAGTATCTTGTGAAATATTTCTGAAAGAGCCAGGCTACCCCAAGTGCATAACCTATCTCCCAGAGACCAGTGAAAAAGAAAATAAATGAAAGATTTCGAAGAAAATATGCTTAGTGGTTTACACTTAACACCTCCAGGAGATCTTTAATGACATTTTCTGTGTTCCTGCTCATGTGTGTGTGAGTGTGTGTGAATAACTAAGGGATTGTGAGTTTATTAAGAGAATTATAATGCTTTTGTTCTTGGGTAAGTCATTTCTCCAACGTAGGTATCATTTCATTCTTTATTTGTGAATGAGGTAAATGGACTGCTCGGGTAATTAAAAGTTACTTTTAACATCATTAAATCTTACTGAAGTTTAACCCCAAGCAATAGTCCAAAAAAGAAAATACATAGAAACTGTGGGTGAGAGTCATGAATGCTGACTTACATATTAAAGAAACAAGTCACAACTTTTAAGGCAAGTTCTAACATACATTTAAGAAGCATGTAATGTCTATTACATATTCAAAAAATGTAAAGAGAGGAAATATTTCCAAAAGTATTTGATAAAACCTGTAGGGCACTGATATCAAAACCATAAAAGGAGAATATGAGAAAGGACTATTATAGGCAAATATTTTAAGCATAACTATAAATATTCTAAATAAAATATCATCACATATTTCATTATATTAATATGTAATATGTGTTTTATATAGGTTCTTATATATGCCGGTATATACACACAAAACATGACTTATCTCAAGATAAAAAAATTGATAACTGTTTTGTTAGTGATCTTGTGAGTGAGGGAAACAGGCTTTCTCAAACATTATTGGTGATAATGTAAATTGGTATGATTTCTATGGAGTGAAATTTGTCAGTAGATACTGTACCACAATTCTAAGTGTGTGATGCTTTAATTCAGCATTTTCTGTATTCCTATAAATAATCATACATTGTTAATTACATATTAATTAGCATATTCACTGTAGTGATAATAAAAGATAGAAACAAACTAACTACCATTCTGCAAAAGAATAGCCAAGTGAATCACAATATATCAATCTAATGGAATTCTGCACAACTAACTGGTGAAATGAATCAAATAAAAATTACATGCACTGATATGAAAAAAGTTCCTGTGTATGTTAATTGAAAGCAAAGTGCATTACGACAGAGTGTATGGTATGCAATTCTTTGTGCAAAAAAAAACCCCAAAACACAATTACATATATTTGAAAATATATAGATTGTCTCTGAACATATTTTCTACATTTCTGATGCTTTGACATCTTGCAAACTCTAGAGAGACTGCCACTCCCAGGGCTAATCAATTCCCAGAGATGGTAAAAGACTCACCAACAGCAGTACTTTCGTATGCAAACTAGCCACTCCAGAGCCCACCACAATTGTCTACTTTATCAGATTCTTAGCTGGGCACTATTTCCCCCACTCTAAGGACAGGTTACCAGGCAACTGGGAACAACCCCATTTGTTCTGGATCCCCCTGACGTTCAAACTAGTCAATTCTAAATCTGTTTACCCTGCCTCTCCTATTCATTTCTGTTGAAACCACATTAATCTACAGGCTCTTGTCCATCTTTTACCCTCACTTCTTTTGGCTCCTAGCTAATGCTGGTCTGGTCCATTCCCATGTAGCCCTGTGGGAATGAAATGGCCTTGCTTTTTGATACCTGTAAATAACAAACTATCATTTCAGCGTCAGCATTCACTTGATCTGTTGGCCTCACTAACCTTGAATGATAATAAAACCTACAGTGTAAAAAAATGTAGGAAAGAAACATTTTTATTGCCTGTTCTTTGTAATTTATATTATTATTTTACAAATTGTAGATATCAATCTAGTATATTTTATTAAAAAAAGAAATTAAATGCCATTATTTTATATCAGTAACTTTCTGACATATATTAATATTAGCAAAAATTTCAAAACAAATAGTTTATTGTTACTAAATGTAAAAAATATAATGTGAAAAAAATTTCTGGAAAAATCCAAAATTATTTATTATCCAAGAAACAAATGTGTCCTAGTCAAGAAAAATTGAAAAAGATTTTACTGGTGAAAACTACACAATGTAAATAGAGGACATAAAAGAACATCTGAACAAATACTAAAATATAAAATGTTCATATATTTGTTAATTCAATGTAGCAAAGAGGCCAATTTCCCCAAATTATTCCACAATTCAATGCAATTCCAATTGAAATTCCTATCCAGTTGCTCTTAGCATTTGTAGGAAGGTAAACATCCACAAATAGCCAAAACCAATGTTAAAGACAATAGAAAAAGGACTTAATAAAACTTATAATAAAGCTAGAATAGTCGAAATGGTGTGGTGTAGGCATAAGGATAGACAAATTAAATGATGAAACTGAAGAGGGGGCCCAGAAAAAGACCTGTGTTAGGAAATTTGTGTATTAAAACGGTAGTATTACAAATTAGCAGGACAGGGTGCATTCTAGTAAATAGTGATAGTAAAATTACTTATTAATAAGGAACATATGGTAATATTAGATCTCTCACATCATTCATAGATGCATTCTAATATTTATAAAACCCAAATATGATGAAGAAAACGTTTAAACTTTTGGAAGAAATTGTTGGTGAAAAGTTTGATGGCACTGGGTTGACAAAAATGGTAAACAGCAACAGTAATAATAATTCTAGCTTCCTGGGCTACTCTCCACCTAATGCACAGGATAACCTTTGGCAGAGCTCTTAGAACTCAAAAATGCACAATAACTGGAATAGGAGACTTTAATGGAAAAACTTACCTGAGTTCTACAAAACTTTCATGAGAAAATCAGAGTAACAGTTTCCCTATACAGGTGAGTTATACAGGCACAAAAAGGAGAGTAGTATTTGTCCAAAACCATACATGACTGAAAGTGAGGGAGGTAAAAAATTCAATAATCATAAGTTTTAAAAATGCTCTTTATGTTAAAATGTAGAAAAAAAATGTCAACCCTCATATATTTCGGTACTACATAATACTATAATTATTACCTAGTTGTTGTTTTTTATTTTTGACAGCTATTTTATTTTTTATTAAAATACACACTCATTTTAAAAATCATACCATTTTGCTTCTAAAAATCAACATTTTATTGATTTGGAATAAAATTAAAGTGTTGCAGCTTCACTGAACATCAAACAACAATTTCAAATTTGTGTTAGCATTAGCATAAAATGCCCCATAACATTAACAGCTGCATCTCTACATGGGAAATTTTCACAGCACGAGTATTAGCTCTAGTCATTTATTTTAACATAAATGAGACTTGAATTGTGCCAGGATTCAAGAGACTTACAAAGTATCTTCTGTAGTTTTGCATTCCCCCTTTTGAATAGGGCATTCAAAGGAACCACAAGTAGCTCTCATTAAAGAATAAGATGAATGAAACTCTTAAAACATTTTACAAGGCCACACTGGCCCCTCCTGTATTGATCTCCCATGTAAATAAAACAGACCATCTTCAGTCCAGCAGTTTTAATCACAAGTATCACCAACTGCCTGGTTAACTGTGAAAAGCATTTTTATACCAAATAGTTTGGTCAAAATTAATATTCCCTAACCCAATACCGCTATTATAGTGATAACTTGAATTCAAATATTATGTTTAAAAACTCTTAAGCTTATAGATTTGACTGAGATCGCCTTGAAAAAAGTGTTGTTTTTTTAAAAACACTCTTCTAATCTCTTATAACTGCGTAGAATCTTGAAATAACTTAAATAGATATTTAAAATATATAAAATTGGTTTTTCATACACTACAGATAAGTACTTTAGAATATATATACTCCAGGGTCTTTCTCTTTGTCTTTTGCTTAAAAAAAAAGATATTCTATTTCTTGTACTTTATTAAACCCAACATACATATTTAGTTAAGCATCTATGATATTCCAAAGTAGGAGATTATTCATATGTTATATCATATAATTTTCATGACAACCCAAGAGATTATTATTTATCATTTTCAGGTGAGAAAATAGAAATGCAGGTCATTTAAGTAGTAAATTGCCTAGTTAGTATAGCTAGCAAGAGTTAGGACTAGGATTTAAACTTCTTCTTTTTAATTCAATGAATGAGTCATCATGTCTGATAGGGGCTCTAAGTAATGCAGTTATGTTTCCTTCACTGTATACATGATATTTAAAAAACTTTTCATTTTAAAAAGGCAAAAATATTAACTTCCTAAGCAATGAGCTTCTATGCATTTGTCATCTTAAGCTTCATACTTTGTTGTCTCCTGGACTCTTAAAGCTTGTTTTTCTTCTTATATTTTGTGGCTTCAAATATCTCAAATATCATCACAGGTGAAAGGAAAAAAAAACCCTTCCTCATTCTCTAGTTAATCAAGCTCTCAATTTGTTCTAGGGACTGCCAGTTCTCATCAATTTTATTGTCAAAGTTATTGGTAATCAGTGTTATGAAATTAAAGCTAGGATTCTAATTATATGAAATGAAAGTGAGCATGCTTTCAAATATTGCATATTCAATGTGTGCTGTTTCTTTGTTTATATTTGGGGTTTAGGAAAATCTACCTGAATATGCAAACTATTAAATTACCTATTCTAATATATCATGATTTATATGCAGTGGAACTTTATTCTTATTTTTTAAATTAATTCTAAAAGCGAATATGAACTAAAACACATAATTCTTTAAAAGGTATGATTAAAGTAGCATTTAGTTGCTAAAGATTAGATTGATTATTTAACTCCCTATGTATGTAGATGTGTTTATATACACATTAAAATATGAAACTCAAACATATATAACAAAATATTTATATATTAACTTGTGTGTATGTGTACACACATACATACATACATATATAACTTATATATAACTCAGATATACATGCAGTATACGTGGAGGTAAAACTTATCTCATCTATTTTTGGTGATGTTATTCTTCAGTTAAGGAATACCCTTAACTAATCCTTTAGTTGAGAATTAAACTGGTTTTAAAAAACATACTTAATAATAATGATTTACTATTCTTTATGATAAAAGTTCTAGAGTTCCTCCCCCTCCCCACCCCCAATTTTGGTCAAGATCTGGAATTCAGAAATTAAAAAAATAGTTAGCCTCGTCTACCTCCCCCCAAAACAAAGAAAGATGTAATGGAACACTTAAAAAAATAATTCTGCTCATTTTATACAAATTTCTATAAATGTTTTTCTAAAGCAATTATCATTTAATCATTATGTGCTTCTTCATATTTATTTATTTCTAACTAAAAAGAAAAGTGCAATTTTTTTTCACAAATATATAAATTTTTGGTACACTTGGCATTTGGGAAGAAAATTTTCTCTCAAAACAAATTTGTAGTATATTTTGTACTATTATATTGACTTTTAAGTGCTCAGTTTTAAAAGTTCTGTTATTAAAGAAATAAAATTACCTGATATGGGAATAGTTAAATGTAAAAATATAAAACTTTGTCATACTGTAAATTATTTTACAGAATGGTTTCCAGATACCTGAAAAAAATTTATTTTAAAAATAGCTTATTGCAATTAGTAAAGAAGTTTTACATGTATTATGTTTTTCAATTATTACAATAACTCTTTGAGAAAGTTACTATGTTTCTTTTCAAGAAAACAGAGAATTTGAATAGTGAAGAGTTTTGTTATAATGCTACGAGCTAGCAAGCCTAGAATGGTCTTTAATTTAATCAATTTATTAATTAAAAAATTTTTGCTCACCACTTACTATATGTACTTTTGGATATGCTGAACTTCCACTCATCTCATGTTATAGCAAACATAATGATTGGTGAAACAGAATGCACTGCTAGCTACAGGAATTGGAATCCCATGGGCCTTTCCAAAGTCTGTTTTCCTTTCTTTTTCTTTTTTTCTTTCTTTTTTCTTTTCTTTTCTTTTCTTTCTTTTCTTTTCTTTTCTTCTTTTCTTTTCTTTTCTTTTCTTTCTTTCTTTCTTACTTTCTTTCTTTCTTTCTTTCTTTCTTTCTTTTTTTTCTTTTCTTTCCTTTCGTTATTTTCTTTTCAACATTTATTTTACTGTTTTGACAGAGAGAGAGAGAGAAAGGGGAGGGCCCAGAGCAGTATCCAGTCAGGCCGGGGGTCTCCCACAGGAGACATCCCCTGCAAGCCAGGGCCCACACTCATGGGAAGCACACTCCATTTCAGCATATGGGTCTGCTTGGGTCGGGGCTGAGACCAGGACTCAACCCTGGACCCTGAAACCCTGGGGCCACAAAATGAGCACTCAACTCACTGAGCCATCCTGGCATCGTATAAACCATTATCTTTGGTATTTTCTTTTACTTACAATTTAAAGGTTCAGAGAAATTGTATCATGTTATCTTCTCAACTTAAAAAAAATTGTTTTTTCTTATAAATAAAGTCAAATAAAAACATTGTCTGATTTATAAACAGAGAATTTTTAAATCATAAAGATGGAATGTTTGATGCTGTTTTATTCACTTTATCTAATGGTGTATCTTGTTATCAACATTTTTCTTCTTACTCTTTGCAGTCAAGATATGTTAGGCAGGGGAAGCCGGGGTGGCTCAGTGGGTTAAGCACTCACTTTGCAGCGCCGGGGACCAGGGATCAAATCCCGGCCCCCCCGGCCCGTGCGGAACCATATGCTGAACTGGGAGGCTCCCCCAGTTCAGTTCTCTCTCTCTCTCTCTCTCTCTCTCTCTCTCTCTCTTTCTCTCTCTCTCTCTCTGTCAAAAATAAATAAAAATATATTTAAAGAAAAATAAAAAATAAAAAAAAAGATATGTTAGGCAGTAGTTTTTCTCAAATGAGATTGTAAATAGTGATAAAATTCCAAATAAACTTTCTGCTATGAAGATATGTAGGATATCAGTTCCTACCAATCACTCTCAGAGATCACAGTTGGAAGTATCATACCTTTGTCTCAAGGCAGCTGCCAGCCTGAAAAATTACTACCTAAAACTGAGAACATTTGTTTAGATTAATGACTAAGTGAATGATTGTGGCTGGTCAAAAGCACACATGCTCATAGTTAGAAAAAAATACCTGAGTAAGCTTTGTTGGGCTGGATAAAATGAATAAGTAATCTAGACATCTGAGTCCATAACCTAGCAGGTTAAAGGTAACCAAATAAAGGCAGAAGTGACTTGGATTTGGAATGGAGCCCTTAAAGCTATCAACATAAAATTGTGGCCTCGAAACCTTAGAATGTCAAATTCCAGGGGGTACATTTGGATCTTTAAATCAAAATGTAATAGATTTTCATGAATCAAGTAAACATACGGTATGTCATATCTAAGCAGTGATACACGAGTCAACATGCAATTTGAATATAGGGAAGGTGTGATAAGTTGAAGAGATAAGGTCTGATAAACCTTGGAAGTTATATATGTAAGCCTAGACAACAAGGTAATTTAAGGACTGCCATCTCATCCTTCCCACTAAGTTTCTCAGGACCAATTTTCATACATAGACCTGAATTGTTTTATATCTGATACTTAGGTCTATGCATTCCTCCCTTCATCATCCTTTAACAAGAGTCTGTTATCTAAAGTGGGTATTCCCTTTGACTCACTAAGTTTTAGGTTGTGGTTGCACCAGATAAGATGAGGTCAGTAGCTATTGACTGAACATGGGTTGGGGGGTGTCACAGCACTACCAGTAGAGTATATGGGTAAAGGACAACAGGTGAGGTATTGACAACCAGGATATGATGTTAAGATAACTGATTGCAAAAAGGTTTTTGAGTTTCCCATACCACCTAAGAAATGTCCAACTGTATCTTAGGAAGCATTGAACACTTGTAATCAGGAGTGACAGGATCAAATCTTTATGAAGGAAAATAGGTTTGCAGCAAATTTAAGAGTAAGCAAGAACAGTTGCCTACTGTAGCCACAATATTCAAACAACATTTGCCTAACAAGGGTATGTGGACTGTGGTCAAACTCAATTATATATCTGCAGTGAGTATGTACACGAAAACCAGGAAACATAAATTTATATTATTCTTGAAGCTAAAATTTTTTTCATGTTCCTTTAGTGTTCTATCTACAATGATTTACCAATTTACAATTCTACATTACTTTGCCCATTTGAAATGTAAATTAAGCCCATAAAATTATATCCATTGATCTGATTCATATTACCTTCCTGGGATAAATTTTCCCTTCTCACATTTATCACAAAGATTTTAAATAATATCTTGCACCTGAGTGTAAGCACTTTTAAACAAGCAAAAGGGTAATCAAAAAGGTAAGTTTTATTATTGCTTAAAACATAGACATTTCTGTAGAAAAACACTCCCCAAATAAAGATTTTCACTCTGGAACACTAATTAAAAAAAAAGAAAAAGAAAAAGATGTTATGTATACAAAATTAGAGCATGGGTTTGTTATTTTATTTATTTATTTTTATTTTTTATTTTGTAATAGGTGTTAAAATTTATCTCGCATTTAATTACCTGAAAAAATGTCTATTTGAAGAAATTATGGATTTTTGTTAGAATCTGGTTCACTCATGTGACATTTATTGTCAGATATACACAAGTCCCTCTTTAAGTATTACAGAGTAACAGTGAAGATAAAAGCACATTGTCTGTATCATAAAAGAGGGTGAGGAAAGAGCAAATCATTACAATAAATGTGACAAGTTTTGTAATAGATGAGTACAGAGATTTTAGCAAAGCCACTTAGTTTAGAAAAAGTCTCATCATAGGTGTCATCTGTGCCAGAGTGCCAGAGCCTAAGCACAGAAAAACAGCAGTGTAGTTATGGTATGGAGATGGGGAGATGAATGTCAAGTTGAAAGAAATAGAAACTGTGTCTGTGTGGTGAGCTGGGGCTTGGGGAGGGCACCATATTTTAAAGGAGTCACAGGAAAGTCAGAAAAGATGAGAGTAAGATGTTAGGTTAGAGCCTGATCATGAACAGTCTTGGATGCCTTGCTTCAGGACAATTCTAGAAAAACTGAGCATTCAGGAGGCAGATAAAGGATAAAACTTGAGATTAATTTTGATGATAATTTTTTATTAAATATGGATATTATTGGAGGAGGTAGAAGTAAAAGTGAGAAGAATTGTGGTCAAGCCCAAATAGGTAGACTGATGATGATGTCATATTTCAAGACCTCAGGGATTGCATTTATAAGAACAGATGAGATGGGATAATAAGAAAACCTCAGAGATCACCAAGACTTGCAAACTTTATCCAGATTCCTTAGTCTATTCTACAAACAACAGACCTTATTGAAGTTGAGCAAGTAGAGATGATTTAAATGCACAGTGTGAGCCTGGAAAATGGGCAATCAGCTTTAAATTCTACTTTGTGAATAAATAATTTGCAAGCCAGAAAATCAGAGTTAAAAGAACTTCAGTATGCTTTATGGATATTGTTATGGGACAAATGAATACACAAATTAGCATGTCAGACACAAGTGATATCTTCTAAGAATTACCAAAATCCACTAGGTTAATCCAACATTAATCCAACATTAATATAAACTGTTTGGTGATCATTATATTTTCACATTGGACAGAAAATTAAATATTATTTGTTTGAATAGTTTGATTAATCTATTATATTAATTAATTAACATTCCCCCTGACAGGTGGTATTTGCAACTGTACATCATTTCCAGTGTTATAAAAAGCAGATAGTAGGTAGATGGTCAATAAATATTTGTAAAATGAATGAATGCATGAATGAATGAACCTATTTGCTCAGATGGTTTCTGCAAACTAGTAAATTCAAAACATTCTAGAAACAGATTTTCTTTTCATGCATCCTACACTTATCTATTTTTATACATAATCATTTCAGTTGATATATCTTCTAATTAACTACAGCATACAGAAGTGCTTTTAATATTTTTATTTAATGTTATAGTTCCCAGTATCTGAACTCAGCTCCAACCCTGGAGGGTTCAACAATTATTGTAGTTGTACTGGTGGGGAGATTGATGCCTTTTCAGTTAGCACTGTCTAATCTCGGTTACAATCTCTTGGATCTCAAAGAGGGCATACATTCACTTCTAAGAATCAAATCCATTCAGATGACGTAACTATGCAACAGACATGAAAGGTCATAGCAATTGTTTCACACATGGAGGGCTGGCTTGTTCTAATAAATCAAACCCCTCAATTATTGCAAAATTTGACATTGTGATATGTACAACCTGATAATCCTAAACTAAGAAGCTATAAAATGTGCAATAGAAAAAAACGAAAGAAAATATAAGCTTTGGCCGTTAAAGACCTGAGTTTGCTTATATCCTGGTTCTTACTATTACCAAATTATCATTCAAGATATTCTTTGCTTATTTATTCAAAAAATATTTCCTGAGTCTCATCTATGTGAAAAGCACCACTCCAATCTCTGAACATGCATCAACAAATCAAGCATATTCTATTCCTTCAAGGAGCTTACATTCTCATGGAAATAATAGATAAGAAACAGCTTAACAAAAAGAATTTCATAAAATGGTAATTGCAATGAATAAATAATAATTTGATAGACATTGGTGTATATGGTAGAGGAAAGCAGTACATAAGCAATTTGACAACATATGAGGCAATACAATTGTGTCTGCACAAGAATGGTTCTTCTTTGAGCCTAAGTAGGTACCATTTGACATAAAAACAGAATGAGGTGAAGTCAATTAAATGCAGTAAACCATCTGCTTGTGTTTCTCTTTCTACAAAAGTTGAGATTACAATACTTCCTTTGTAAACTATCTCTGCAGAATAGAAAAAAAATAGAACATGGGAGGTAAGTATTGTGGTATTATGGTTGTTGGCACAATTTAAGACCTTAAAAAGTGACATCGTCTTACAATAGTGGTCAATGATGGCAGTACTATTTGTAGTTAGCATTAAAAAATAGATCTTAAGAAGACATATTGTTGCTTGGAGAAGTAGACCAGAGTATAAGTTTATTTGGAATCCTTTTTCAGAACTGCAGTTCTCTTTTTCAGTTTCTCTACCTAGAATTTCTCTATCTAGAATTTTACTTAACACATCCTGGCCTCAGAATGAGTCATCTTCTTTATCATGTTCTCCTACCCTGAGCTGATCTGATTGGCTATAAATGTGATGACTGTCCTATTAAACCCTAAATTGGCCTGGCTGTGTTGAAGGAGATTTACGCTATAGAATTACCCTTATTACTGGATCCTGAAATATGTCTAATTGAATGATTAGTGCCTCCAAACTGGCAAACTTCCAATACAAAGTATCTCCTTTTTATCTACACTTCACTTGTTTTGTGGTCAGTAGCACATTTTTAAGTGCATAGGGCAGTCTGTAGTGTTAAAGAAAGCATATGTTTGAGATGACTTCAGTGTCCAGCAAAAGGAAAAGAACTAAGAAAATTGTAAGAACTCTGGAGGGGAAACTACAAGATAAGGCACAGTTCAGTGGTTAGAAAATGCATGTGTTTGTTCTGTATGGTACACTTAGCAATAATGAAATTGTATTTAAATAAGATGTATAAAGAGCTTTAATGTAATTAGGAAAATCAAAGGAGGGCCATTCTGGTTAATTGTAGCATACGTTTAGTAAGTTGTTAGTATTCAATTTTGGAATCTAAATTACTCAAGACAAGAGTCACTTTTGTTTTGCCAGGAACACGCTTCCTTTATTGTAGAATTGTGCCCCTGTGTCACCAATAGAGCAAGCACACTCTTTATAAATGTTACACATATTTTCAAAAATATAATTTTAAGAAATATCAAATTAATAATTTGCTTGCCATACTGGTATTCCAGGGCTAAAGACTAAATTCTAGAATATTCTCTTTTAATTTTTAGATAAACTATCGGTGAACATGTCTAGTTTCAGTGAAACACAGACAAAGCAGTATCTGCTTAGTTTTTGACAAAGCCAGTCAATGACTACCTCTGTATTCTTTGTTTTTGCTTATTCCCTGCTTGAAGAACAGTACCTAGTACCTTAAAGGCAATCAGAACACAGAGTGTGTTCTTACAGAGTAGTTAGAACTATGTAAGTAGGAATGGAATTCAGTTAATGTAGCATCATATAAACAAAAAGAGAGAAGTTAGTGACTATTAATGCACAACTGTTACATATATTTATATAATTTTAAAAAGGTGTTTTAAATCAATTTGTTTAGAAATTGTCCCAATTTTTATCTCTATCTATGTATGTACACTATGCATGTGATAAAATTATTCTAAAATTTGGAAGAAATAAAATTACTGATCTAAATTACAGAAACTAAAAATAACATTTCCAATTTGAATAGTTCCTTTGAAATCTTCTGCTTGGAGCCTAGCCCACTGAAAAGACATTCATGTCCTTTCATTTCAATTTCAAATGCCTTAGTCTTATTTATCTTACTACTAGGTCATGGTGAAAATTACTCTCCAAAATTCCTGGGAAGTAAATTATGTTACTTCACAATTGGGCCTGAGAAAGAAGAGATGCAATTTTTTGAATCAAAATTAACATTTAGACTACAATTTTTATCATGAACAGAGAAAATGGCAATCAAAAAATAAATGTGTTAATATACCTTTATTCATCTTAGAGAGAAAAATATTGTTCATAAAAGACCTATGAATATTTTCTAGCCAGCAAATACAGTAGGAGAGTTGCTGTGGCCAACTTCCATTTGAGTATCATTTAACACACACAATGAGAAATCTTAACATATTGTTGGAGAATGTTGCATAAGCAAAGCAAGACAAATAAATGTGGACAATATGGAATCATTTCTATGAGGACCTTAAACAAAATTAAATGATAATGTTTTCATGGACATATGAATGATCAATCAATCTATTTTATTTTATTTTATTATTATTATTTTTTAATATTATTATATTTTATTGTTAAATTTAATGGGGTGACATTGGTTGGTAACAATCAGACAGTTTTCCAATGGACAACTCCACATCACATCACCCATGCATCCCATTATGTGCCCAGCTCCCAGAATCAGGTCCCCCTC
>PVKE010030736.1:0-19446 GCA_004027555.1 Craseonycteris thonglongyai
TCCCGGCTTTCCCCTGACTGTCTTTTAAGAAGAAAAAGTTCTGCATCAAAGTTATTCCTGTTGTCAAAAATGAATTATGAAAATTAAGTTTAAATTCAGGGTTCTATGCAAGTGGGCTATTGTGGCTGTGTTTGGCGTCCTGGTATATCTGTTCCTGGATAGCTCAGTCCTAAATAATTTATTCACTCCTTCACCAAGCAACAGTGATCTAGTGAGTGTAGACAGTAGTAGCCAAGCCACTAACAATAGCTTGATGTTAAGAAGAAGTGACAGTTATATTTTGTTTTCATATGCTTTCTTTTCTTTCTTTTTTTTTTTTTTTTTTTACTCTAGGAGCCTCTTTTACTAATTTATATACCAATTGCCATTTTTCACCAAATACAGCAGACACTGAATGTCTCACCCATATTCCCTGAGATTCTTACTGTTTCTACACATGTCAGCTTGACTGCCAAGGACCAACAACTACATGTTTGTTGGGGGGCTAATCTTGTGTTGCCAAAACCTACTTTGTCCACATGCTTGGGAAGGCTGAAAGTGTGTGGGAATTAATGCCCCTTAGGTGATAGCCCTTAACGTAGTAACTTATGGTGTAGAGGTAAAAATACTCAAGCTCTTCACCCCTTTGCAGGGATAATTATAGAGCTTCCTTGGGGTGCCCATTGGGTAGTTGGCTTAATAAGGCACCCTGTATCGACTGCCTTTTTTTTTTTCCCCCTATATCCTCATTAGGGTTACTTTTCCAAATAAGCCAAGTTCACTCAATCCTTGTCTCAGGATTTGCTTCCAGGGGAACCTAACTAAGAACTTGGTATTCTGCAAACAACCCAGGTAAACAGAATCTTAGTTGTGTCAGTGCAAGTCCGCTAACGACTGATAGTGGGTAGGACTTCTGTTTCTTTTTCAGGCCTGAACATTTATAAGAGTGGAAGATTTGGATTAAATGGTTTACTTTGAGATCACCAAATGAGCCACCAAATTGTTCACTTTAAGTGATGGAAATAACTGGGTAGAGTGATTATGAATGCTCTTCTATTTTTTAAAGATTTATTTTTATTGTTTTGAGAGAAGGTGAGAGGGGGAGAGAGGAGGGTGGGGTGGGAGGAGGGCCCAGAGCAGTCTCCATAGTTGTACATCATTAGTTGTGACATGGTTTCGTTCCACACAGGGGGATGTGTGGCTATGTGGAGCAGGAACCAGGGGCCTCCTGCATGGGAGGTGAGAACCTTCACAGCCAGGACTGGCGGTTACCAGTTGCACCGCAATTCAGCATGTGGGTTTGCATGGGCTAGGGCTGGGACTTGAACCCAGGACCACACAACTGCAACGCAAACACTCAGCCTGCTAAGTTATCCTGGCACCTGCTGTATGCTATTCTTTAATTGAACAAAACTTACTGAACATCCACTATGTGCCAGCTACTATTCTAGACTTTAGAGATATAGCAATGAATAAAACTAATGATTACTTAGTCTTGAAATTCTGCCCTCGTGGAAGCTTAGAGGTGAATTTATTTTGTTTCCAACTATATTTACATGCTATTCTTGCAAATATATGCTGTTCTTACAAATCTTAATAGTTGTTAATAAGAGGTTATTGGTTTTACTCAAAGTGTTTAATTCTTTTCCCCAGTACTTGCACTGCAAGAGTCAGAGCTAAAACACATGTTCACTGTTATGCTTTTCCATATTGATTGTAGCTTACTGACTTTGTATATTTGGTAGGTCTACTTAATTCTCTTCTTTTTTTACCTCTTCAGTTTTGGTCATTCTTCTCTTCCAAGAATTATCTTTCCAGAATGACTTTTCATTATTGTAGAATTTGTTTGTTTCAAAGTCTACCTTATTATTCCACTAATATCTCATTGGGATTAGCGTTTTTCAATATTCTCATTTTGTGTTCAGCCATATTTACACTTAAGATTTTTAAAGTTTTTGAGTATTAAAATGCTCAAAACTGAATATATTTTTAATTAAGTAAATAAGTGGTCTGAGATACAAATAATTTTTAATACTATGCAGAAATAGTGCCACATTTAGCTTTCCACATTGTAGCAATTTTAAGCTTCATTTAAAAAATATTAAGTTAAAATTTTCCTAGAAATGCACAAAATTCTTATAAATGGTTACTGCCTTCTTGCCACATGTCAGGGTAAACATTTATGAATTAAGAGCTATATATATTTTTTCATGTGCATGCATTGCATTGGAGTGTTCACTTGAAATTTGCACTCACCCAAACTTTGAGAAAACTTAGCAGAAAGTTTATATACAGAGTCTGTAGTTTGAAGCTTTGTACTCATATAATATATGTTCTCCTTAGAAAAAACAAGTAGTCATTCGTTGACTTTAATTTTTTTGCACATAGAAATGATTCTTGGTTTTTAAAGATTTATTGTTTTTGTCAGAGACAGAGACAGAGAGAGACAGAGTCAGAGAGAGACAGAGAGAACGGGGAGGGCCCAGAGCAGTTTCCATAGTTGTACGTCATCAGGTTCAGACATGGTTTTATTCCATACAGGTGGGTGGGAGCCGTGCAGGACAGGAACTGGGCTGGGGGCCTCCCGCATGGGAGGCACACCTCCTTGAGCCAGAGGCCGAATTGGGGAGCAAGAATTGAACTAGGAGCACCCCGCATGGGAAGCACACCCCAGTTCAGCATATGGGTCCGCAGGGCAGGGGCTGGGATTTGATCCTTGGTCCCTGGGGTTGCAAGGCCAGTGCTTAACCCTCTGAGCCCTCCTGGCTTCTCCTACAAATGATCATTAACACATTGTAGTTGTTTTTTTGTTGGTCTAGCTGACATTAATTCCCCTTCTTCTAGCGTAAGCATCTTAGTTTTCTTTTGGAAAATGACTTCTCTTCCTTGTGTTTCAAGTGAGATTAGCTGCTCCCCACTTTGGAGGTGAGAATACCAACTAGGTGTGTCCATGAAGAATAGTACAGTCCTTTGGCCACAGTGATTGGTTCATGAGTGGGTATATAAACCAAGTCAGGGCAATTACAGCCTATAGACTTTGGCTAGCACTATGCAAAAGAGGCATTCTCTTTCTGCTAGGGTGGCTAGACTATCGTCTGTGTACCTGGAGCTCCTGATAGCTGTCTTTGTGAGTGTTTGGGAAGAGCTTTCTTGAGATCAGGGACTATAAAGGGAATTGTAGTGGGGATGGAGAGAGAGAGCATCTATGACAATACCTGAGCATCTGGTTTCAGTTGTGCCTAGAGATCCACCCCCAAATTCTTACTTATGTGAACCATCAAGTTCCAACTGTTTCACCAACACGCTCCCGCCACCCCTTCAGAGTTTGCATTTCCCCCCCTCATTTTCAATTGTAGGCTTCCTAATACTAGATGAAACTATTGTTTCCCCTTATCTAATAAGACATTTGTGATCAAAACACCAAATAAATTGACTTGTGTTTTTTTCTTTTTAATTTTTTTTTAAATTTTATTTTTATTTTTGAGAGAGAGAGAGAGAGAGAGAGAGAGAGATACAGAGACAGAGAGAGAACTGAACTGGGGGAGCTCCCAGCTCAGCACATGGTTCCACATGGGCCGGGGCCAGGATTCGATCCCAGTCCCCGGCGCTGCAAAGTGAGCGCCTAACCCACTGAGCCATCCCAGCTTCCCCTGACTTGTGTTTTAAAAGCCTTTCTGCTTTGGGGTATGTTTTAAAGAGTTTAGCTTTTCTTTACTGTAAAGCAGTAAGAGATATGTTGAAGCCATAGTTATTGATAGAGGGTGTCCCAAAATTCACGCAATATTTGAATTGCGTCATTTGCGTCACTTCTTGCGTGAATTTTGGGACACGCTTTAGATGCTTAAAGGAGAACAGAGCCATTGAAACTCTGAGTATGCTATAAATCTACAATCATATAGAAGCCCTATTGTCCTTAGAGATACACTGTTTATTCACCAAATGTTTACCAAATCCCTACTATTTAGGCATGGAAATAGAGCAGTGAGCAACACAGATAAAAATACCTGACTGCTTAGAGCTGACATTCTTATATTATTCCAGAAGACTTGGTACACAGAACTGGAGCCATTTCCGGGGCAGATGGCACTCAAGAAGACTTCATTTCCTGTCTAAATCCCAATGGTTTCCCTTTATACTTAAATAAAATCCAAATGCTTTAACATGCTTACCAGTACTGTATGGACCTGGCCCTTGCTCACTTGTCTGAAACATTATCCAAGAACTTACTGGTATACCCACTTTCTGATCCTATTCCAGTCAAACAAGCTTTCTTTCCTTTCCTCTAACATTAAACTGTCTCACAAACTTTTACTATTCTCCTCTTCATCTTGACTGTTTCTTCCCTTTTTCCTCCTGACATGGTCACAGTTTAAAGGATGCTTTTTCAGACATTAACTATCCCACTCAAGGTGAGTCTCCTTAATATTCTATCAAAGAACCCCATTTTTCATAGTATTTATAATAATGTGTGTGTGTGTGTATATATATATATATATATATATATAAAATAGTGTGTTGTGTGTATATATATATTCTCTCTCTCTCTCTCTCTCTCTCTCTCTCTCTCTCTATATATATATATATATATATATATATATATATAAGCTGTCCAGAAAATATCCAGCCATGTAACTATTCTTGTTATATTGACAATGTCTGGATTTTGTCTGGACAGCCCTTGTATATATTTGTTTTTTAGGGTTTATTTACTACCTCTTCACCACTGTAAGCTCGGTGAGGTCAGAGACTATATTTATTTTGTTCAGCACTGAATTATTCAGTGGTTGGCATAGTGCCTAACACATTGTAGGGACTTAAATATATTTGTTGTATAACTATGTGGCTTGACTTCTGGCTCTTCAGATGTAGCTTTTACCATCTCAACCTTTTTTTTTGAGCCTCATGCCTTCCAAGTCAAGGACCCTTTGTGGTCTTCTTTAGCTGTCTGTCCTAGGGATCATTCTGGTACAGCAGTCATCATCTATTTATGTGATAGGCTGGGCCTCAGGCACCAAACTGGGATAATGACCACTGAAACCTGATGAGACAACAGGAACCGAAACAGAAGCCCCACCCTTACAACTCGAGTTTCCCAGAGCTGGGAACTGAAAGGGGCAGGGTAATACCCGCAGCCCGATGGTCATCATAGAGGCACTGATCTCTAGCTTGAATGTGGGCAGAAGAGACTCAGACAGCAACATGGAAGCCAGTGATGAGACTGGGAATATGGGCAAGTGTGTCAGCTTCTAAGCTTAGTTGTTTGGAGGGTGATATATGTGTGAGTCAGGGTGGTTATATAGTGGACAGCTGTTTCCATACTGAATGCCTAAAAAATGGAATGGCTGGCTAACCACGTGAAGATTAAGCCTCCAGGTGGGGGAATCAGTATAACCTGGGGTGCCAGGTGATGCTGGGAGAGTCAGAGGCAAGAGAAGTGAGATAGAGATGACATACTACTCTTGCCTATTTCCTTCTCATTCTGGTTCTTTGTTGATTTTTGATGGAATGTAAATATATTATATCTTAGCCTACTGTGGTCCCATTGTGACTTCATACCTTCTTATTAGATTGAAGGAGTTAGTTTTTCTTTCCAATATTTTATTATGAAAGTTTTCAAACATACAGCAAACTTGAAATTATTTTACTGTGAACACCGAAATATATGCCACCAAGATTCTATTATTAACATTTTATTTAGCTTGTTTTATCACATCTGTAGCTTTTATCCATCCATTAATGCATCTTAATTTTTAATGTAGTCACTGATGAAAGTAAATTGCAGACATTGGTACATTGCCCTTAAATACTTTGACATTCATATCATTCATATTTTTTACATTTTTTTTTTTTTTTGACTGAGAGAGAAACAGAGAGAGAGAGACAGAGAGAAGGGGGAGGGCCCAGAGCAGTCTCCATAGTTGACAGCATTAGTTTTCCATATAGTTTCATTCCACAGGTGGGCATGGGGCTGCGCAGGGCAGGAACTGGGCCGGGAGCCTCCCACATAGGCCCCGGCAAGAACTGAACTGAGGGCACACCCCAGTTCAGCATATGGGTCCGCCTGGGCCGGGGCCGGGATTCAATCCTTGATCTCCAGGGCTGCAAAGTGAGCACTTAACCTGCTGAGCCATCCCAGCTTCCCCATTTTTTTACATTTTTTTGAGGTAAATTTTACATATAATAAGTGCACAACTCTTTAGTATACACATGCTGAGTTCTGACAAATGAATGCACCTATATAATCCAAACCTTTTCGAGATATAAAATATTATCATCATTCTAGTTAATTCCCTCATGCCCTTTCCCAGTCAGTCCTGACCCCAAGCTCCAGAGGCCAAGGCTGTTCTGTATTTTTTTTTGCTGTTGTTGTTGTTTATTTGTTTCCTATCATAGTTTCAAGATATTGATTTATACCAGTTACTGCTACTAATGAGTCCTCAAATAATCTTTCTTCAGTAGTTATCTGGTTCTCCTCATGATTCAAATAGAAAAGTATTCTGCTCCCCAAATTTCAATCAATCAAATCTTGAAAGAAAGAACTTTGGCACAGTGTCAACTTTCTAATGGCTTTCCCAGTTAGGGCCCAGTGTCATGTTATTTAACTCACATTTTCTTAGGGTTCACCAGATACAGAATAAAAATAGGGCTAAGGGTCATAGGGCCACATTATTAGAAACAAAACAGTCTTTTTCTGGTTATCACCTCCCCTCCATCCCACCCCAAACCCACTTCCATTCTCCCTCACCCCCGACCTCCCCAGGCCCACTCTGGCCTCTTAGATTCTTACCAGTGCTTTCGGGAAGTCTCCATTACATGTCTCACATAAGCTGACTAACATGGTCCAAATCATCCATCCCTCCATGTTGACACCAGCTTGCTACCCACACTTGGTACCTTATTGGTGCTCCTAAAGTCTCTGCTAACCTAAAGATAAGTTATTGCCCAGATGCATCCTTGCTGTCTTTTAGAAATAGACAATTAGTGGTCAAATCCCACTTGTACTCTAGATATAATCGGGCATGTCTGAATTTTCTGTGGGTTCATAGCTCAGCTTCATCTTGGTATCTGTTGCTACTGTTCTAAATGGTAGCCTTGAAAACTAAACCATTGATAAGGACCACGCCTTTTGCTTTCATATATTCTTTTTCATGTGGTAAAGTACAGACTTTACTACATTAAGCAATGACACATCCAAACTACCTCTGTACACAGAATTTGGACTCTTCCAACTATCTTATCGGCAATGATTTTGAAATAGTGCAGGATTAGTGCTGACTGCCAGCCAAAAGCTTAGCTTCTCCTATCTTCTTGGCTTTATATAAGCAGAGTCTTTTTTTTTTTTTTAATATTTGAATATTCAATTTATTCTTATTTGAAAAATGAAGTCACAATAGAAAAATGTGACTTCATTTTTCAAATAAGAAACAAAGGCCTATGTATCTTAATAATAAATTTAGGACAAAGACTAAAATTATTAAATGAGTTGCAAGCTCTAATTTGTCAATCTCAATTAAAGGTTCATTTGACTTAAGTGGCTTGTCTGTATGTTGAGATATATAATTTCTTAAATGAAGGGACATAGGTGAGATGCTTTAGAAATACACCATCAAAGATGGGTCTAAAATGTTAAGTATAATGAGAGACCTTACAACATTTTGTAGCTCTTTGAGAAGAAAACCTAATGTTAAAATAGTTTATTGTAATGTAATTTTTCTATTACTATTTATCACAATTAATAATGACAGGTATACTATGTAATTATTTATCCAGTATAGATTTATCCCAGTATATTGTATAATATCCCTGAGCTTTTTTCTTCTCTTTTAACTTCCATTCCATCAGAATCTAACAAAATGAGTAGCTTTTAGATGGATTCAATAAATATGTTGAATGAATTAATGAATTGGCATGAATATATCTATAGAAAAGCTACCATGTTTTTAGGTTGAAAGGCATGCACATTTTAACTATTGATATACACAGCCAAATTGCACTTCAAAAAACATAAATCCCATTCTTGAGGTATTGGGACAATCTATAAAGAATTTAGGTTTGTTGTTTTCTTGTGAAGAAATTAATATGTTAAAATAACAATATGCTTTATTGTATTTAAAATGTTCAGGTAGAGGTACGCCCAAATGGCTCAACACGTTGAGTGCTTGCTTTGCAACTGTGAGGTCCGGGGATTGAATCCCAGCCCCAGCCCTTGCAAACCCATATGTTGAACTGTGGCTCAACTGGTAGCCACCAGGATGATGGCGAATGTTCTCACCTCCCAGGTGGGAGCCCCCCAATTTGGCTTTGCCTTGCACAGACCCACATCCACCTGTGTGGAATGAAACTGAAGACTTCTGTGGGCCCTTTCCCCTTCTCTCTGTCTCTCTATTTTATCTTCTCTCAAAACAATAAAATAACTCTTAAATAAACAAAATGTTCAGGTAGAGATGTATATTGTTTTGAGAAATTATGTTTACAAAATTTGAAATTGTTGCTTCATATCGGTTGAGTGTGTTTACTTTGAGGTAACATAAAAAAGAGAAGCTTGTATGTGTAAATGTTGTCCAGGAAGAGTGTTGGAAAGGTACTTTTGATAGAGGGAAGAACAAGCGCAAATACATGATATAAAAGCAAAAATCAAAATTACTCAGCAGTAGATGTGAGATTAAATAAATTAGATACATCCATACCTTGAATAATACGGGGTCATTATAAGGAATGAGGTGTTTTCTAGGTATTGATACAAAAAGATGTTTCTATTATATTATTGAGGGAGAAAGCAAAGGTGACATAATCCTATTTTCTTGAAATGAACACTTTGTGTGGGTGTGTGTGTTCCCACACACACATTTGTATCACTGCCCACAGAGAAGTGTCTGGGGTACAAACCAAAGTGTTAAATCTGTTATTTCTGGAAAGTGAGTGGGTTGTGGTTGTGATACAGAGATTTTAAATTTAATATACTTCTGCTTTGAGTTTTTTTTAAAAAAAAAACAAACCTGTATACATTGTGTAATAAACTAGTTTTTAAAGAAAAAAAAAAAAAGAATGTGGATGTGGAAACCTGGTGGACTGCTCTTAAAGTGCATTTATTAATAAATAAATGTGCAGGAAGCATGAGGACATTTCTTAAAGCAATTCTTTACTAGACTTATACCAAACAGGTTAGATGAGATTAGTGATTTTCTAACATTTTTAACGTCATGGTGCCTATTGTTTAAACGCAATCCTAGACAGAATTCCTGTATGTGAAAACAATAAAAGCAGAGCCTCTTTGGTGGAAGCTGGGAGTGAGGGGCCTCTCTCTCTCTGTGTTCCCCTCCCCTTATAATCTTTGGACAGCCCCCAGGGCTCTGCTGAACACAGTTTGAAATACACTAGTCTCTTCCCGGGATGCTTTTGATTTAGTCCTTCCTGAAGGTCAGAGGGATATATGAGCTCTGTGATTGTAAAGCACAGAGAATAAAGAATGTCTACAGGTAACCCCAGAATTCTCTCTTGCCTTACAGAATGCATGTTCAGTACAGGAAACATTTATATCATGTAAGATATTTCCAGATGTACAATAGAAGAGAAATAGTTTTTATTTTGCATTTCTTGGCTTCGGAGCCGTATAATTGTACTTCTTAAAACCCAAGCTTTATGATCTATGCCCTTTTTATATCCTCAAAGTGACAAGAACAGTTTTGTTAAACTAACAAATACAGGTTTTATAAATGTTTAGCTGCTCTGCCAATCTTAAATGTAATGAGACAAACAACTTAAAAAAAATAGAGCATTACTTTGTATTTATCTAAGAATATGTCTTTTTCAGGTCCAAGAGACTGAACAAAGAAATACAATGATAAATAGTATTTAATAATGACATTTAAACCAACTTTTAAAAGAATTATTTTTCTTTTTAAGATGTGCACATAATTTTATATTTACTGTTTCATGCCTAACATTTGATTTCTGGGACTATTTGTTGTTCGGGAGAACAATTTCTAAATACCATATATTATATTTACTTTGTCAATAAAACTTAAAGTTGTTTTGATATAAATATGCTAGTGTATTTAAAAAAATAGAGAAGGTATATTATCACAATTTATTCACACAGACTCATGTTTTCTTCCTGTTATAAATGGCTGTATTTAATTTTATTTAAAATCTATGTGTGTCTGTGTGAATGTATAGAAGGAAAGAACATAACCATAAAATAAAAGATGAAAAAAAAAAAATCTCTCTTCCCCACAAGGTGGTACTGTGGTTCTTTTACTCTTTCAAAAATCTAAGCATAGAATTGATATTTCTCCACTTGTCTTCCTTTCCCCAGCATTTTACAGGTGATCTTCAATTAGATTCTAATAAAAATGAGAAATAATTTCAAAGGAAACTTGATACTTTTAGGTTTGAGGTAACTTGGCGAGCAACTAAAAATTCTCCATATAGCCTTCTTTAAAAGAGTTCCCACCCCCTTAACTTTTTGCTTCTTTAAAAAAAGTTCTTATACAATCTTTACTTATAGTTTGCAGTATTATATATATATATATATATATATATACACAGAGAGAGAGAGAGAGAGAGCGAGAGAGAGCGAGCGAGCGAGAGAGTCTGTACTATAAAAAGTGTGGTAGTGTATATAGTAGTAGTTTTTTGTGAATAAAGAAATAACATTATCGGGCACCTTTAAAACGTGTCAATAAATGAACATAGATATAGCTCGCTATTTTTAGGCAATTCAAGTTTTAGGCAACTAAATTTTCTTCTAACCTAATCTCAATAAATTAAAAACTCAATCTAAACCTCGGTTCTGTAGATAAAAATTGCAGAACATGCTTGGAAAAAACACACAACAAAAACCAAAACCACAAGTAGAACTGTTACGATTAAAAAATACGTTCGTATGCGAGTATTGAGCATCATGCACGGGTTTGTTTTTTCTCTGTGGTAGGAGATGAACATGAGTAATTCCGGCGTCAGCTCCCAGGTTCCGCCCGCGGTCGTGTGAGGACGTTTGCTGAGCCCCTTGCACGGATTTCTGGGCCTGATCGGGACACGGTGACAAGGAAGCAGGGCGGCCCTGGGCCTCGGGGGGCAGCGGCCGAATCAGGGGTCCCGTGTAGTAGAGACGAGGTGGTGTTAAGTGGGGTCAGGGGGCGTGTGTCCCGAGACGGCGTCTCGGTAGCAAGCAGTTCTCCCTCAACTGCCGGCTGTTGGGGGTGGCCTGGGAGCGGGGCCGTGGAGATAAAGCTTTGCGCAAACTCGCGTAACCCCGAATCTAGTGAATGGAAACAAATCCGTAATGAAGTTGTTGGCGACAGTAGGGGAAGAAAAGGAGAGAGGCAAGACGAGAAGAAAAGGGCGCTGTGAGAGATTCGGGGAGACGACAACCCCGGGAAACCCCGGGATCGAAAATGACAGCCCAAGCCAGACGAGTGACAAGGCAGAACCTAGGAGAGGAGGGAGCGGAATCCCGCGAAGACGGGGAAGGGCCCTCGGAGCTGGAGGCTGGGCGTCCGTCCTCTTGTTTCATCCCACGGGGAGACCGCGTACCCGGGTGGGGAAACGGACTAGGGAGCGGCTCAAGGTCACCGAGCTCAGCGCGGGCGCCAGGATTCTCGGCGCTGCAACAGCCGCGCCGCGCGCCCCGGCAGCACCGCGTGAGCCGCGCGGGGAAGGGGCGCGTGGCGCGGGCGCGGCGAGGCCGGGAGACAGGCGGGGGCCCCCGCGCCCCGAGAGCGCAGCGGAGGCAGCGGGGCGAGGAGCGCACACTACCTCCCCAAGCAAGACACGCTCTTCAGGGGCGCGGCCCGGGGGCCGCTCCAGGCGGACGAACCAGGAGCGAGCGGCGCTGGGCTCGGACCAGGCCGGAGGCGCCCCATCCCTCCGCTCCCGGTCACCCTGCCCCGGGCGCCTCCCGCAGCCAGCTCGGCGTTCTCAGCCGCGCCATCGCGGGGCGCCCCGCTCCGGGCGCCCGCACCTCCGGCTCCGCCCGGAGCTGACAACGCTGCCCGAGGCGCGCGGGCGGGGGCTGCGCTTGCTGGGCGCCGAGTTGGTCACACGCCTCCCGGCTCTGGCGCTGGGCCGGGGCAACGTTTCCCAGCGCCTGCGCTCAAGCTCTACGGTGGAGGGTCCCCTGTCCCCGACACCAGTCCCAGACAGAGGAGGCCGCGGGTATTTGTTTCCTAACCTCAGGGTAACTTACAGAAATACACAACAATACTTATGCGAAACTAGGGAGGCGTGCACCTCAGGGGAGGCAAAAGCCAAGCGTTCAGAAAGCAGAATAATGCCCGCGCAATCGGTGTTGTAAATCGATGGTTTCATGTGAGGAGCACTCTGTTCGACGAATAGCTCCTGCCAATCCTCAGTGATTATTCAATGATTATTAATTGACGAGACACCTTTCACCCGAAAATGGCTTGTCTTCATTGTCTTTCTTTGCAGAGAACTGCGAATTAAAGTTTCTTTGTCAGGGAGAACAAAGAAGAATCCAAATTATTTTAAGGAGGCTTTAGCATTTGACTTGGCAACCTGTTTCGCTAAAGATCAACCTTAGCTCTTCGACTCGCCCCCTCTCTGTCACAGTCTCCCTGCAGAATTGTCTTTGCAACAAGGCTAATGCTCTTAGCAGGTTGGGTGCCCCCCACTTTTAGCGATTAGTAATTTAGAAGTAAGAGGAAATTCAGAACCCTCCTAACTTTTAGTTTGGCCCCACAGATCAACGAGGCCTGGAGATATTAAGGCCATCTTGCAAGTTTGTGCCAGAGCTTGAGACCCGATGCCAGGTCCCCGCCCTGGTGCTACCGATGTTCTCATTGTGGTGGCCTGACTGATCCCGAGGTCTCCCTTCACGTGGCCGGGCAGCCCATGCTCGTGCCTCTTGTGAGCACAGTGAAAACTCCCTTTCTGGAAGTTTGCGAGCAGGCAATGTCTTTTTCGTTTTCATTTAAAAAATTATTTTCCTTTGCTGTCAGATTCATCCTGACATAGATCAGGGGTGGAAAAGTGTGTGGTATGGAATTGAGTCATTAGTAATTCCATCTCGTTTTTTGTTTCATTTGACAGCAACACATTAAATTAATCCCTGTCCAAAAGAATCACATTAAGGGAGCTGTCAAGGCTAATCCCCAGCTCATTGTTGCTACCTAGCTCAGGGTTCATTTTAATAGGTTGCACTGACATTTGTTTCTTCAGAGGCATATCTGTGACTTCATCCAGACCCCAAATCTATTCTCATCAGAAAGTAGAGGCCCCGGCAAATTTTCACAGACCCTAAATTCTCTGTGCTGCTTCTAGTTCGAGATTTGGGCACTTGTGTGAATCATTGATTCACACTTATACCTTTACTGGAGTAAACATATTTATAACAATAAAAAAAGAAGTAAGGTAGAATCCTCCCTGAGAAAAACAAAAAGTTGATTTAAAAAAACGTTTTAATGGGGGATGTATCTATTGTTCTTATACTTGTTTTTAGCACCCTGTATTAGCTGTCACTGTTGTCTATAGATCTGATTGTCTACAAACCAGATTTAAGATAAGAAAATTAGAAAAAAATATAATGGTTAAGAGGAGAATAGGTTACATAAGACTAATGAAAAGGGGAAGAATATAAGAATAAAAGAGCTATAGAAAAGATGGAGGAAACAACAGGAAATTTACTAGCAAGGAAGAATAACATTTAAGTAGTTCGGATAGAGAGAAGTGAGGCAATACGGAAACTAGGAACACATACATTACAATAGGATTAAAACATTCCTTTAATCAACATTTAGAAACTATGATTATAGAATGTTTTCTTTAAATGTAATCTCTCTGCCCCTCTCTCCCATCTTCTGCATTGCCACCCCCCCGCCCCGCACTGATATAGATTATCCAGCTTTGTGCTTATGACATTTATGGATTCCAGATCTGACAATCATATATTAGCTTTTGTCTGGGCAGATAAGAGAAAGCAGAGGACTGATCCAATCTTAAATCATGTATCCTGTTCTTAAAATATGCTTTCCACCTGGTTGTACTTATTTATTTATTTATTTTCTGTAGCTGCTTGCCAAGATTTTAAAGATAAAATGGGAACTAAAAACTGAGAAATGGGCATCCATTACTTAACAAATGTATGTTCAGTAATTAGTGTACAAATACAGATTTGCTAGATCCATATATGCCAGAAAAGAAGTACAAGTATGTATATTTTATTTTTACAAACTGAACCATACTTTATTCATATTGCAAGGTGATACTGTGAATCTGTCAAGTGAAAACTCTACTCTGCCTCAATTTCTCCCCCCAACCCCTTAAAATCTGTATTTTCAAGTAAATACATCACAGTTATACCTCTTACTCAGGATTTTAGTTATTGTAATTTTAATATAATTTTACTTTTATTATAGTTTTTATTTCCTTTTGTTCCCTTTATCTCCTCAGAATTATCTCTGGACATACTATTTTAAGGTTACTTTTATACAATCTCTTTAAAACACAGTTTCACTGAGCTAGCTATTGAAGGCAATTTTATTTATTTGAATGATTGAACAACTGAGGTTCATTCTGAGAAAACGGGCTAGGGTTTTGGTCGTCCAAACAATAAGACTGCAAAGGATCAGTAAGAAAAGAACTCTGCATGCATTCATGAATATCCAGACAAATGCCAGGAATATGAGGAATAAGAACTTAGGTTCATATTGCATCAGCGGACTAAGACCTAGTTGACATTTTAGGAATTGGTAGGCTAGAGCAGAAAAGAATGAAATGCTAAAACTTCAGGGACTCCGAACTTAATGATGACTGTAGTCAGCACAAGGTCTTATACATAGTAGGCATCCAGTAATTAATCTTTACATCAGTAATGAATGTGTGCATAGCACATGCATGGGGGTGGGGGGTAATGTAGGACAGAATGAATACAGAGAAAAAACACAAGACCAGAGAAAGTGGCAGAGTTGGGTATTGTTAGTTGTAGAAATGGGCATGGTTGGTGGTCCCTGGCTGGGTTGCAATGACTGTGGAGCTGGCTCTGTGAAAATTAGGCAGAGGGTAAAGCCAGTAGACAATAATTCAGTATGTATAGTATTTACCTCTGGCAATGTATTCATATGCACTGTTCACTGTATTCATGTTCAGATAAGAGCTTTGACTTCAAGCAATATGAATTTCAAAGGAAAAACACAGGTGTTCAAATTTAGATAATTCACTGAATCTAATGATGTTGTGTAAGGAAATGACTTCCAGTGATTGAACTTCTGTGTGTACCTCATGGTTCTCTTCTGCGCAGTCGGGAGGGGCTCCCCTCTTTCTTCTCTGCAGGACAGTGGAAACCGGGAATGGCCTAATTACAAACCACTGGTAGATCTCAAGGCCACTGGTAGAAGCCAAGGTGGGCCCGGAGGTGCTGTTGATTTGGTGGTGTTTGCAATGGCAGTGGGGTTATAGGATGGGGCACTTTCTAGTACAGTAAAACCCCAGTCATTCTCAGAGCTTCAAGCCATTTCATAATAGTCTCTCCCCTCCACCAATCTCCCTACTACTGTTTTCTTCACTGGCCCAAGGTTTGGTCTGCCTGCTTTTCTTTTCCACATTTGTCTCCTGTGGGTTTTGTCTGAGGTTTTCTTTATCCAAAGTGGAATAGAGCCATTATTCATTGCTTTTCCCCTATTACAGCATTTCTGATTTTTAAAAAGGATTGTTTTTATTAGTAATAACCAGAGTAAAGAGACAAATAGAAGTGAAAGAGTACTCCCATTTTTCCTTCCTTTTATACACTTAGGTTTTTTTTTTTTTTTATGGAAACACAAATATATATATAAGGACCTAAACCAGAGACTAAGTTTAGACTCTTCTTCTTTAGACATTTGTCACAGGAGTTGGAGTACATGTCTGGGAGGAATAAGGTTTCTGAGAAGATCATAAAGATTTGGACAGGAGTGTAGGATCTGCTGGCAATGCTGCAACTTGGTCTGGGTTGCGGTAGGGACAGAAAAGAGGAAGTCAATTCTGGGGCTAGACCCTCCACTCAACTCTTCATTTGCCATTGTTTCTGAACACAGCCACCACCCACCCCAGCAGGGAGCAGGGTGAGATGTCAGATGCAGGATTGTGTCTAAGTGTTGACAATTTTCTCTGAGTTCTTGATGGCCTCTCAATCCTGACTTGTAGCATATTTTTGTGACATTGCTTTCTGTCACAGACAAGGCTGTGGAATATAAAGAAGACTCAAGATGGGAAAGGGAGGTATATGAACTTACTAACTTTTTTAGTTTTGTTCTCTTGCTTCTATGTCTTTACAAAAGACTGTAACTGACAACTACAGCTCATTTACAAACTTAAATTCTTTCTGTGCAATTTCATTGTAAAACCCCTGGGCAGGTATGGTACCTTTTTTCTGTGCCAGCCAGGGTACCATGCACATTGAAGGCATTTAACAAATAATGATAATAATTTAAAGCAATGGGAGCTTTGGGTGTATAGGGAGATAAGAAACCAAAAGACTAGGGCCCACTAATAATTAATAATGTCTCAGGAGGTGGTCCCACTGTTTTTGATTTTAAATCCCCTTGTTCAATTTATTACTGGAGTGAATTCCACACAAATAAGAATAATCTTTAATTTGATACTTACTCACTTCAATGTCCTATGCTGAGTTGGCTAAGATTGCATATTCTTATAAAAATATACGCATTCATAATCAGCCTGATAATGTTGCTCCCCAGGGCTTCTAAATGCAAAAGCAAGAAATCATTTATTCAGATATGTGGTTTCAAAGTTGTAGGATCATCTGAGAAGTTTGCATTTCTCATTTTTTACTTTTCATTCTTAGAATTGAAAGCAACACTGTTAAAACTTCTAATTAAATACATAACGAAACAAGGCCCAGCATCCACAAGTTAAGGCTTCATCAGGAATAAATTCTTGTCCTTTTATGTGATAGGCTGAATTGATAGACATTTTAATAAAATGACAGGATCACTAGAGTACGCCTTTGATTAAGGTTTGATTATCAGTTGTTTCACTACTCCTTGTACTCACATCCTGAAGCTTTGGGGTCTGCCTTTATTTGGGTTAAAATATTCAGAGACCATAGAAAAGGGTACTCCAAAGAAAGATCGGAAAGAATGCAAAATGTGTCTTCTGTGTCCATTCCTTCCATTGTATTACTTTTCTTACATCTGGTGTACCCCTTAGCATCTTCCTTGGATTTGGTTTAGATTTTCCTTTTCTTTCCTGTATGAAAGCTTATGATTTTTTACTTTTCTGAACTGACTCCAATACATTTTAGATTCTGTTTCATTATATTCTTGAATCCTTCCTTGTCTCTATATTTTCTTTGTCACATTCTTATTTTGAAACTACACTATCTCATGTGTGAATTATTGCAATAGCTTTTTGAGTGGTGAATTTAGTCTAGTCTCCTTGTAAATTTAGCTCATCCCTCATCCTGCTGTTAGAATTTTTTTTTCTTTTTTCTTTTTTCCCCTAAAATACAGGTCTTCTTTGGCTAAAAATTTTGACACCCCACCTCTATCAGCATTTTGGGGAAAAAATCATACTCTCTAGCAGAGAATAAAAAACACTTTTCATCTGGTCCCTGGCTGTCTTCCCAGCATCATCAGTTGCCTCCTGGCCATGGATCTTTAGATATGGATCTTTATATGATCTGTTTTGCTCTGTCCATATCTTTGAACATGACATTGTGTCTGCTTGGATGGCATTTTTCCCTTTCTTTTCCTGGAAGCTGCCTACATTTCCTCCAAGGCTTATCTTGAAATTACCTTTATTGTGTTTGAGATGGCCATTATTTTCTCCTCAGCCCCATGCTTTTAAGCATGCTATCTGTCCTTGGACTAAGATAGAATTGGGTCAGATTCTCTTTCCAAGGACTTGATATGGGGATAGAGAGAAAGTGAATTAGTTGGCTCTTGGTGTTGGATGAATAAGATTTTATAGTCTCAATTGTTGATGTCATATATACAAGCTAAAGGAGCTTATCTGTAGGAAAAGGCAAAAAACAAAACAAAACCAAAACCCAAATATGACAGATAAGCCAAAAAAGAGAGAATGAGTAGAAAGCTATCTTGGTTCTCATTGGTTTATTGATTTCTATTGCACTTTCTCTTGAGACGGCAATTGCTTTTTAAACACTCTTAACTCCTTATGCTAATATTTTCTTTATGTAACTTGACCATTGAAGTTTTGCTTCTTGTTATCAAATGATTCCTTTTTAAGACTTATCTAGTTCATCCAATAAAATGATTATATATATGTCCAGCTTCCCCACCAGACAGTAAATTCCCTGAGGGTAGGGATGCTGTTATATTTACCATATCTTAAAATTCCCAGCAAGTAGTCTAGCTATGTTAGACTGACAATGTATGTTGGAATGAATGAAAACTCACCTCATTTTTTCAATGCCTTTTCTCACAAAGAGCTCATGTAATTACAAAGTTGGGGTTGCTGTCATAGTGGGTGATTATGTGTTACGTCTTTCAGTAACATATTTTTATTTTAATAAGGGCTTTCTGGAATCAATCCTTTGAGGTACAGGAAAGCCATAAAAGCGGGAATTGATCAGTATTGGATTTCATGGGAATGTATTTTGGGAGCCTTTCAATGTCTCTGAAATGATAACACACTTTTGTTCAGGACCAGCATCAGGAGGAACTGTCCTGTCGGAGGGACAGGAGGACCCCTTCCCTGCAGACTGATGAAGGACCAGGGCTATACTGCCCAGAACTTCATTGACTTTCTTCAAATAGTTTTGTATAAGCACAGATCATCCAGGAAAAATAGAAATATTCTAGTAAAACCAGTCAAAACGCTGAGTTACTTGATGTGTTATCACGGTGGGAAAGTTCACTTTGTGAATCAGTGTATTGCTATTTAAATACTCGTATTGTTGTGTCTAATAATGCACTCTTTTGTACTTGCTGTGTTGATATTACTGAATGGCACTTAACAGACATCAAATAGATACTTATTTTCCATAGTATTAAATGAAGAGGATATTGTCACATTATAGTTGAGACCTTACTGCAGGAAAATCAAATGAGAGAGATCATTGAAATTAGCCTGAGTTGAATGTTTCCCTCCCCGAAATTGAACCTGTGAAGATTTTTAGGTCATGCAATTTTTTTTTTTTTTAAATTTATTGTTAAATTTGATGAGGTTACATTGGTTGGTAACAATTAGACAGTTTACAGATGTACAAGTCCACATCACATCATTCATGCATCGTATTATGTGCCCATCACTCAGTATCAGTTCCCCTTCCATCACCTTATATCTAGTGCCCCAATTAAAAAATGGGCAGATGACCTTAACAGACACTTCTCTCAGGAAGACATACATATGGCCAACAGATATATGAAAAAATGCTCCACATCACTAGCAATTAGGGAGATGCAAATAAAAACCACAATGAGATACCATCTTACACCTGTTAGAATGGCTATCATCAACAAGACAAGGGATAACAAGTGCTGGAGAGGC